>JAOCPS010252066.1:0-13499 GCA_025505425.1 Graphium colonna | reverse complement strand
ATATTATTTCATAGATATGCAGGTTTCCTCACGATGTTCTCCTTCACTGAAATACACGTGGTAATTCAGCACTAAAAATTGCAATTAAAAAATTTATAACTTCATTGGTGCTGGCACCGGGGATCAAACTCGGGTTCATCTCGAGTAAACAGATTTGAAGCCGAGCGCCGGGACACTGAGCAACTACATCTCTGAATAAGGGTAAGTAATGAAAAAAGAGAGGATAGGAATAGATATTCAGCCACTTTCCAAGCTAGGAATACTTACGCTGGGTTCTTTTTGGAAGTTAGTGTATTTTCTTGCCGAGCCACATGAAGAATACAATTAAAACAGACAAAAGGAGGAAGGTCTTAAGTCCCAAAAACAAGTTCAATGTCATAATCTAGATGAAAGCAAGCGAAGCCGCAGGCAGAATGTAGTAGCGTCTAAAGCATCTTTTACTTGGATATCCGGTTACTCATTAGCTTAAAACATTTTTCGACACAATCTTTCTTTACGATTTATTTTTACAGAGATATTCTAATAAGACACCTGGATTCGATGTCATACAAAACACGCGAGCTTCTAAAAGCCAAAAGGTGTTACACCATAGTGTAATTTAAGACAGACTTATCTTTAAATATTCTTTCGCTTCCTTCCATAAGTGTATTTGCTGTAATTAAAACGATACTTCTGTAATAAAATGTGTGCCACCTGTCCCCTTACTTCACGCACTAAAATATTGGACCAAATGCATATTTAAATATTAATTAAGAAATTAAAAATTAGAATAAGCTAATTAAATTAAATTTGCGGTGAAAGCCATCGTTGGATTGGCATACTGATTGACAGACTTACTTATGTAGAGGTAAACATATTTTTGGTAATCCGTATATTTTTTAAGCTTATATTTCGGTATAAAGTGTGTTAAAAATACATTAAATTAATAAAAACCGTTGCACATATTACCATGTCATTTTTACACATCACATTGACATTACACATAAACAGATAATATGTCAAATAATTTCATATAAAATATTGCCAGAATGGGTAAGTATGACATTTACTTAAATTACATAAAATGTCCTGTTGAAAAAAAAAGACGAGCGCGCTATGATTTAAGGTAAACCAAAATAAATTTTGCCAATCCCAAGTTTTCGGACAGGAACTTCTGACAGTTGCGTTCCCACGTCAGCGGTCACTGTATCCCGGCTGTCATAAATAAACATATTGCGTCACTGTCAGCTCCCGGAATACTTGACACGTGTCATCGTGAGGTAATATTTGTTGCATTTCATACCCATGCTAATATAGACCTTATAACAACGTCATAAAGTTTAAAATAATACGCACTTCGTAAATTTATGTCAAAATTGAATTTTAACATTTAAATATAGTACGTTTAAGTCGGTTTTTCGTTGTTAAGTGAGCTTTAGATGATTTTTTTCTATTCGAATATAACTTACGGTGTCTACCTGTCGTTTCTGCATTGTCTACAATGTTTGATTTTGAGATTTGATAGGAAAAATAAACATTTGTATTCCGTAAAGCATGTCGTGGATATTCCTATATATGTTTTAGCTGTATTTGTTCTTCAAAGCAATATGTTTAACATTCTGACAAAATAATGAAAAATAATTGTTTATTTTATGTGTCACGTATATAACATAATTTTTTTTAATAATATAGTTACATCATGTATATATTTTTATCTTTATATGTATATATTTATTTTAGATTATCTTAAGATTATTTTACATAATATTGTTGCACTTACCACAATATCTATGTATATATATAGGATTTGTGCTTGCGTATCCTTCCTCAACCAATATTTCTACCTTATTTAAGCCTTAGACCAAATGTAGTAAATTTCAAATTGGTTTAAATAATTTAAATATCACATGATTACATGAAAAATGTAATGTTATCTATGAAATGTAACGAATTCTGTGCTCGGGTGTTAAATTATCAATCGGCTTCTAAGTTTGTAACTATGTTAAACGGCCTAAAATCTTTCTCATAATAAGAGCAATCATACAAAAGAGAAGAGAGATATTCAGAAAAAGAAAATGGCAGAGATAGCTATCCAGTATACTTACAAGGCAAGTGTTTTTAATTTTATTTCAATAATTGCTTCTAAATTAAATTAGTCATGTCCACAATATTCCAACGTCTTATACAAAAGCCCTGTATTCCATAGCTTACTACACGCTGCGGGTGTGCCCGTCGGAATTTAGGCGCCCCCTGTCGCCCACTAGGGCCACCCCCTGCGGGGCGATCTATCGATAGAGCGCATCACTAGCACGTCCGACTCTTGCTCTTTTTTCCCGTCACTATCTGCTTCATCTGCCTATACAATCCCAGTGGCTACTTGTTTGGAATGTACTCGACGTTACACTCACTGTATTTGAATGTCTTACTTGTGTTATAAATGAGAAAGTTTGTTTGTTTGAATGTTTTTTACTCCGTCACGGAAAACGGATCAATTCGATTGGATGAAATGCCACATGGATAGTTTATTTGGTGGATTATTTTTTTATGGAAAGGATGACAAACGAGGAGACGATTATCCTGATGGTAAGCGATCCCGTCGCCCATAGACACAAATCTATTATTTCTTAAACGTAACATTTGGAATTATTATAAATATCGTGAGGTACGATTGTTTAGGTTCATATCTTCAAGGACGATTATGTTATTTCCCGCAAAGACAGTAGGCGTCTTGTTACAACTCAGGATTTAGAATTGAACCCGCGACAATTAGACGGCACAGCAGCCCCGCCCCGCGGTTAGCGCTCCATTGGCAATTAGGGCTTTGCCGGCGGCCCCGGGTTCGATCCCGGATGTTTGGCATGCCTCAGCCACGGTATGCGCCCCCGGCAATTAGCCGGGACGATACCGCCGGTGACTAATTTCCCGAACGGGGCACTAGTGATTTATTTGGGAGTATTTTTGTACGCACTGCGCGGAATTAAGACAAATGTTGGTATATAAGTAACGAAGAGATTGAGAGTCATGGTTACCAAGGATACTTATTTTTTTTAATGGAAAGGAAGACAAACGAGCAGACGGATCACCTAATGGTAATTGATCTCGTCGCCAATTGACACACGCAACTTCCGGAGAGTTGCGAGTGCGTTGTCAACCTGGAAAATTGGATACATTAGGTTTATTGGATAGGATAGGTCGAGAGTAAGGATTTGGAGGGGATAGGAGTGGGAAAAGAAAAGGGTAGACATGGCCATACGGCATCCCCAAGAGTCATGCATACTTTATTTTATGCCGACTTTATAAAAGGCGGTGGTACTTCCCCGGACGATCACGGACATAAACTTTGACATAGGAGCAGAAAAGAATTATTTTGAAAGGATATAATCCCAGAAGAAAATATATTAACTAAAAATATAGTTGACAATATCTACATTTACTGAACTAGGCAGCTAGCAAAAATATTTACTTATAAAGATATTGAACTGAATTAATTCGCAAACCAGCGAACCACTAAACATTTAGGTAATTTTGACAGGGGAACCATAAAAAATTGTAATATTTTTAAAACTTAATGTAAAAAAGAATCAAATTAATTGCGGTAAGAAACCAGAAAGGTTTCCGAATAACTATGAATTCAAAGAATTGTGATAACATTAAATTTTAAATGTTTGCAAATCGGGTCTTTGACAACTTCAAGTTTTTGACAAAAGTGGATTTAGCTAGTTTGCGAATTATCGATATGCAGATTTAAGGCTCTTATAACGCAAACGAAGTCATAAGAATATGCTAGTGTCTCATAATTAAATACGCATGAGCATCCCTTGGGATTAGAATACCGCATACCTGTTTGGCTTCCACGTGTTACTTGTTACCGGGGAAGGAAGTGCCCGTTTAGGGCAGCAGGCCCTCCAGGGAGCTCTTTTTGTCATCCCCCATGTCAAAAAAAAGGTTTTTGTGCCTATTCGGCTCACAGAGGACATTTTGATATTTCTTTTAATACTCTTCTACGATTGGAAGAAACAAAAAAATGTTACAAGTTTATATCGATACGGTTTTCTCTAAATATGTATATACTTGTTGTATGCACGTGTATGTCACTGAACTCCTCCTAGATGGCTGGACCGATTTTGATAATTTTTTTGTGAGTGTTCAAGGGGATTGGTTTAGATTCACAATTTGGTCCAAAAAAAGTTGAAATTTTCGAATCAAAGACACGTGTTCAGGACAACGTCTGTCATGTCCGCTAGTTATATATAAATTTATAAGAAAATTGTTTTACATACAAAATGTACAGGGTTTTCACAATTCCAATTATCCACTTGATATAACTGATACGAGCTTCTTCAGTAATTGAGAATCATTTATTGATCAAAAATCTAAATTATTAGGAGATTTCATTAGAAAAAGTAAAGTATGTTACTAAAGAATCGAAATAATATAATTGCCTAATTAATGATTGAAGTCACACACAGACGACGTGGCTGATTATATTGTGATTTATTTTTTTTACGCTTTGACGTCATTGCAGCTTATTGCTGATTTTTGGGAAAATAGATATAAGAGTTTTCGTTTGGACGCGACTGCCTCTTTTACTAAGCCACTAGTTTTATTATGTGTGCGCCGTCTGATTATGCGAATGTAAAGAAAAATAACCGGAAGGTAATAAATATATGCGATCACTGATAAGTTGGAATAGGTCCGTTTGATCGAAAGGAATGGACTAAGGAGAAAGTAGAAATGTCTATTAGACAACTAGTCGGGTCAGCCTTACTTTATTTTAAAATTTTGTGTATAGTTTTGGCGCTAAAAGCTGGGCGTAAGATATAAAGATACCGTTTGAAACTATTTATACTAAAATAATCAAGGGTCTGTATCGGCTTTAATACACATCAAACTCTTTAACTTAGTAACAAAGTGTATTGCCTCGCGCTAAGTGACCTTAACATTAGCATTCGCCATCGATTTTTTCGCTCCCCAAGCGCTTCAAGCCATCGCGAATAGCTTCAAGCGCTCAAGTCACGCAACCGTGCAGACAACTTTACTCGTTTACAGCAAGAACTTCGTTTCATATCCCCTTATGACACTTTCACACGCCATCATCTCGTTTTTGCACGTCTGTTTGGACAGGTCTATAATATACTTACATTTTTATTGGACTCCCTAGTGGCAATAGTTTGTGAGTGTTTTCTTTCGGAATAACATTATAATGTAATAGTTAGAGGTTGTTAATATGTATATTATTTGCTTTATACTGTTTTATCGTACTTAGTAACGCAACGCATAAACAATCAATACATCAATGGAGAGTGAAGTATACTTGGTTTTTGAGGTTGTCGGATTTCTATTTGTGCCCTCTTTCTTTTATTTTCCAATGAAATGGTAATTTGAATCCTAAGTAGTTACCTGAGAGTATTTCTCTATGGATGTCAAATGGCAACGTTATCACTTAACATCAGGTGAACTGTCTTCTCAATTTCTATACAATAAAGTAAAGTAGCAGCTTATTTTCAAATTATCCCACTGCTGTGCAATAGCTTTCCATAGACAAGGGGGTATAGGCTAAAGCACCAAGCGTCACCACCCAAATATGAATTGACGCGTGAAGTTCACACTTCCCAAAAATATTTTTATAATATCTCCGATATTATGGTCACCTAACGATGTTTTTCTTCACTCCCGAACACGTGGTAAAACAGCATTTAAAATACCTTATAACAATTTCTTTGTTGGTGCTGGCATTGGGGATCTAACTTAAGTTCGCCTCGAGTACATAGAATTGAAGGGCAGCGTTCGGCCATTAAGAATGTGACTAACTGACAAAGAAAAAAAGAACTAAAAACCTCTTAGTGATGCTTTTTAGTAATAGCAGTGCCGGATTTACATTAGTGACACTCGGGGCTAGTGCCCAGGGCGGCAAATTTTCAGAGGCGGCAAAATCTGAATGCTAAAATATTTGCGTATGAAAATATGATAACTTGGGTGAACATAACATCAGGTGAACCATCCGCTAGTTTGTCTTCCTTGTCAAAAAATACAATTTTTCAGAGTTTGAGCCCTTATTGCACGATGCTTTCGGACTTTCTCAGGCATATTGCAATATGAATCATCGTTCTATGTGTAATAACTATTATTTACCGAAAATTGTAAAACCGACAGAAAACGCTAATTTTCATTTGAAAAAGAAACTGTAACCACGATTTTTTTTAAAGTTTTATTGCTTACCTTGAAAATATATTCATTTAAACAAAAAATAGTTTTAAAAATAGGTTCATAACTGGTAACAAAACGGTCACTAACAAAGATATATACCTCCCTCCTTTTAAGTCGGTTAAAAAGAGCATTTTTTTATAATTTTCCAATGGGGCGGCCTTTTTATCGTGCCCAGAGGCGGCACTAAAGCTAAATTTGGCCCTGTTCACGGGGGATGGTTAATAATTAAGATCTTGTGAACCGTCTACTCATTTGACGCTTTTAGGCTTTTGCTGTATCCAAGCCAATTTATTATGTCTGTCTATTTTAAGTAACACAGTGATTACTATGCATTACACCAGAGTACACGCGAATCGAGACACCTAAATTGTCGGACAATTACCGGCATATCTTATCTAATGTTATCATCGACACGTACATACAGTACACTTTGCATTTAGATATATTTGACGAGGTTCGAATTAGGGACCCCCGATACGTATCAGGTGTGAAGCACTGGGTGTGTTCAATTACGAAGAATCCACAAGGATATTGTACAGTTCTGCAACACTCGTGGAATAGTGATAGGTGCATAATAGTGCCACCATGCGTTTAGCAAATTTACGGACATTTGATTTATTATAGTTTTTATATCAAATAATAAGACAGCAGTTTTTTTATTATTATTAAAGTAAGCAGGTAATTTACCTTATTACATATTTTGAGAATAAACGATGTATAAAACACTCGTTAGTATTTAAATGAGATTATTATGACAAAACGTGTGTAAATGTTATACCAAATAAGATTTTAAAAAATTATCCATAACTACTTGTTTTTTAATGTAATAAGCAAAACGCTAGCTTTTTAAAGTTATTCTTAGAGTACCAGCCTGTAGTTTAGCATACTAAAGGAGTTACTGTCATTTAGACTATTGTATATAATATTGAAGCATTGAAGCAGCTAGACAGTACACGTTTAAAAATTACAGATCTCTGTAAAAATGCATCGCTTATGGCTGCCGCATGTAAAAAATTGTATTCAATATAAAGTTTTCTTTCAGTTTGCTCTAGCAATGCAATAAATTCTTGTTTTCTGTAGTATGTAGAAAAGGATTGTAGATTTGAAGAAATTATTTGGAGGATATAAGACTACTATTGAGCCGTGCAGGTTCACGACACACGGAACGCTTCGAATTCGTGAGCTTGTTTTTTAATTATTATGGACAAACGAGCAGATGGTTCACCTGATGGTAAGCGATCCCGTCGCCCATAGACAAACGCACTATCCGGAGAGTTGAGAGTGCGTTGTCAACCTGGGAGATCGGATATAATAGGTTTATTGGATACGATCGGGTCGGCATTTGAGGATAGGAATAGGAAAAGAAAAGGGTAGACATGGCCATCCGCCATCCCCAAAAGTAATGCATACTTTATTTTATGCCGACTTTATAAAGGTTTTCCATCGACAATGGCATCACTTAATATCAGGTGAAACGTCGGTTCGTCAACTTTCCAATTTTCCAGTCATACTTATACCGAATATATCGTTGTGGATTTGTCCCATGATTTCTCTAACTCATGGTCACCGCGCGCATCAGTGTCAAAAATGTGGCCAAAAAGCGCGCGGCGCCAGGCGTACCGTCACGTATACAGCGTGTTAAAAAAAGCAGAAACAATAGGCGATAAAAAACGGTAGCGCAATATCAAAATGGAGTCATGAATACGCGTGACGTGAAAACTATTTGTGCATTGCTAAGCTACGGTCAAATGCTAAATATTCCTGGAAATTATATTCGTAAAACTGTGCTATGGGAAAGTTTGTCGCTGGAGTGTACAGCCGCATTCTTTTTATTTGACGTAATTTTATATAATAGATGTTTTATTTGATCAGAAACGCGTAAGGCTCGGTTATATTTTTTAATATTTGCGATATTAACACTTGTTAGGGTAATATATGTAACTTTAGCCGAAGGGTTCGAATCCCTCAGGTAAACAAAAATTTTGTGTTGCTGCTTCTTGATCGGTTTAGTGCAATGTGTGCTGATCACCCGATTGCCCGAAAAGAAAGATGATCCATGCATCAGATGGCCGTGTAAAAAGTCGGTCTCAGTTGTCAAGAGCACCTTTGGTAGTCGTTAAAGGATGTTAGTGCCTTCAAATAACCTGACAATTAATCCATCCGTCTAATACAGTTTATCTCTTTGGATTGCGGAGGTCGGATGCCAGACGCTCTGTACAAAAACTGATATTCAGGTAATATTCGGTTGGATTGGAAGCCGACCACAAATAATTTGGGAATAAGGCTAGGAGGAAGAGGAAGAAGATGGTAATATATGTAGCTATTAGTAAAGTAAAATAGCCTACATTGAAAACTCCAATGTTAAATATTAATAAGCTAATAATGGTCAATGGATATCGTATAATATTTTTGTGAGGAAATCTGCATATCTGTGAAATAATATTTCTAAGATATCTGAAGTCCACTAATTCACATTTGGGCCGCGTGGTGGACTATGCCCTATATATACCCTTGTTATAGAGGAGGCCTTAGCCTAGCAGTGGGATAATTAAAAAAGTAGGCTGTTACTTTACTACTTTAATACTACTAATATGACATTAATAACTTAAGTTTCTGGTAATGCTGAGTATTATTTAAAATACATGAAAGTGTGTTTGTTTATTTTGAAATGCTATGACGTCTTAACATCTCAACTAATCGTAGTAAAATCTTGCATATATGTTATGAAGGAACACAGAAATGTTATCTTTTACAAATCTTGCAAGTCGTCGTAAAATTTAAACAGATCTGCCTATTCACCATTTAAGGATAAATTGATACAAATAAAAACAAAGTTGCTGACGTATCTAGTAAGTTTCTCGGTTGGTGCAATATGTGCTACGCCAGTGATTTTTGCGTTGCAGGCCGTGGGTTTGATCCCATCCGGATCAATTCGAAACCGGATCAATACAAATTAGAGATAACCGTTTCGGATCTCGGTATTTGTGTGTCTTGTTATATATGTATGTTAAACAATCTTGGAACATAACCTATAGAGCCTACAGTGAAAGCAGCTTTTTTTGAACGAGTGAAAAAAGGTCTATTTAAAATATATATTTTAAATATGTTATGGTGCACCTATTGGCTAATAAAAAAACTTGAAAGTATACCATTTCACCTTTAGATTTAGATTATTCAAGTTTTTTTTTGGAATTCGTCCTCTATAACTTAATTTACTTATTTTATAGGAATTATAATTCAATTATTATTTGATAGGGAAAATAGCAAAAGGCCCAGGAGCGCACGTCATCCTAAGAGATACAGTTACCGTACTGTAAGTGCAATTTACCTCAGCGTGAAGGTATGGATCCGGCAGGACCATATATCACTTCTAATCGATCATTTAGGTTTTTTAACTGACTTTGAAAAAGGAGGAGGTTATATGTTCAACTATGTGACATTTGTGTGTGATTACCGATTTATCAGCCAATTAAGAAACGCTTTTAAATATCTTTTTTATTGGAAACGATATATATTTTCGTGGTGGTCCTATAAAATGTTTATAAAAATTGGTACACATAGTTTTTATAATTAAAATAACTCTTAAAATAATATCATGAAAATTCACTAATAAGGTGTTCTAAAAGCATTGAGCAACTTAAGTTGAAAGTAACACTTTTTTCATAGTTACATAAGAAGATCTCAAGTAGAAAATAGCACACATACAAGTTTTTTATAACTTTTTATTACCGACTATACATGTAGGTACTAGGAACGCAAATAGTCGTTAGAGATACTGCCATCGCAGTAGAAGGGCAATAATTTACCTCAACAGAAAGGAATAGATTTTTATCACTGTTATTCTAATTACTCAAAGAATATAGTGGGTAAAAATCAAACACATAAATGCATGTTATGATTAATGTTTCCCTAGAAAGCACACACATAAAACAAGATCTTACAAATCTAGTTTATATTAGTACCAGGAGCGTAAGTGCAAGAGATACCGTTATCGTATGAAAGAGCTATTTACCTCTGCGGGGAAGAATGGATTGGGCAAAACCAAATATAATTTCTGGCTTGATATGTCCCGCTTTTATCAATCATCATTACTTAGGAGATCGTGAGTGACAGCACACGCACACACACAAAACATGCTCTTCTAAGTAATGTATGTATAGATGTACCAGGGGCACAAGTCATCATAGGAGATACCTTTATTGCAATGGCATGGCAATTATCCACAGCGCGAAGGAAAAGACTTTTACGATTACTTTTCATTTCCAACAATACTGTGCTTATTATCCTAATTAGTCAAGGAGTATTGTGGGTAGAGTTAGTTTTAAGTTAACACATAAATGAGCATCTTATGAGTCTTCAAACATGATGTTGCGAATCTAGTTAAATAAAAAATATCAGGACCGCATCTTATGATAACACGAAGAACACTTTGCAATGAGAGAGCAATTTTCAAATCCTTTCAATTTCCTTCCTATCCAATTTACTAAAGGAATTAGAGAATAGAATTGTATATTAAAAGTACCAGGAGCGCACGTCATCGCAGGAGATACCGTTATCGCAATGGAAGGGCAATTTACCTCAGCGGGGAGGGACGGTCGACGGCGCGTGGTGGCCGCGGGGCGCGCGCGGGTGGCCGCCTGCCTCGCGCTGCTAAACACCTCCTGTCAAACTATGACAGCCTGGTACCAGGGCTGTCTACCGTAACTATAACGGAAAGAAAAAACAATTTAACAAAGAAAATTATTTCACAAATTTACAAAAAAAAACTCTTTCTTCGGCGTAAAAAAAGACCTTTTTCTTAATAGCTAGAATAGAGGGGATGACATCCAAATATTGAAACAGATTATAGAATAGGCTAATAACACTTTTAATGGAACCACACACACATAAGTTAAAGTTTCCTGACTGAATTTCGGCCACGGCGGCCAATCTCCTCTTAGATCAGCTAACTGTGCAGGAGATATTATTATGCACAAGTGTATTTGCTTACACAGGTGCACACTGTTCTTCTACTTTGATAGCCCGGTGGAATAGCTTTTTTTTAAACGCTACCCTTATCATAAGATTAAAGTCTTGCGTTACAAGGGCGTTTTACAAACATAAATCGCACAAAGACATATGTACATCCCGATCCGAAACAACTATTTGTAGGTCGTACAAATATTTGCCCCGTGTGGGAATCGAACCCACGACGTGTGACGCCGCAGTCAATGCCTTAACGACTGTGCCAACCGGTCATACTAAACTACCAAAAAGAGTGATTAAGCACAGGACCAACTTTTACAGGCCCGCCCGACGCATGGATCATCTTCACATTTAGGCAAGCAGGTGATCAGCTCGTTGTACCCTAAACTAAAATTTCTTTTAACTGACTTTAAAAAGAAGGAAGGTTCTCAATTCAAATATTTATATTTATTTTTTTTGTACGTTCTAGCACATCTCCGTCATTTATCAACCAATGGTAAAAAATATTTTTTTATATAATAGAACATTCTTTGTTCTATAAAATAGTCCCATTTTGTTTTTTCAATAAAAATAACAAAATTTAGGAATATTCGCACATATTTCCGCAACTTATTAACTGATTTGTAAAAATATTCTTTTATCTTATAGGGTTCCACAATGGTCCCGCAATTTTTTGTTGTTGTTTGTTTTTAAAATCAAAATAAAGAAAGAGATATATTTTGAAAGTACACTTTTGGGTCGTTTGAAGTCGGTTTTTGTGAGTTGCTGTGAAAATAAACTTGTCCTCCACGAGTCTCGAACCCACGACCTCCGGTTTATAAAGCAAAGACCCCATATAGGCCACGAAGACAGTTCTAACAGCCTGGTGGCAACCCTATTTTTACTGTGGCAGCGGAACAAACTCGTTTGTGTCGGCTCAAATGAATCGCGTGACTCAGGAAAACAATTCGCTTCACTCGGAACCACTCGCGTAAAGGAGCAACGCTCTAGTTTGTTTTTTGCACACCCACCACTCGCGGACGGACAGACGTCTTGGCTGACGGAAGGATTTTTTTACACGTACTATGCTATGTTTTGATAGTAAAAGTACCCACGATTTTTATTGTTTTTATTATTTTTTTTTTATTTTCACAGTAAATTACAAAAACCGACTTCAAACGCCTTAAAAGTGTGCTTTTGAAACATATCTTCCTCGCGATCTTTGACACGCCCAAAAACTCAAAATCACTGAACCAATTTTTCGGAAAATATTATGGGACCATTTTGAAAGAGTACTCTATAAGATTAAAAAAAATTTTTTAACATCGGTTCGTAAATGGCGGAGATATACGCGACCGTACAAAAAAAACATAAAAAATCGAATTAAGTCGGTTAAAAACTTAGGGAACGTATACAGCATCTTAATATTTTACCATCATCTTGACATACAAAAGGTATATACTAAAAACAATATTGTTTATTATTTATTAAAAATATATTATTTATTAACGTTGAGGGATACACTTTGTTCATAAACGTTTTAAATATTAATCGTAATTTATATATTTGTTGACGAACACTAATAAAAGTTTTATGAATTATTTATTGAGATATTCTCTCCAAGAAAAGACCATATTCTTATGTCAAAGGGACGCAACGCTCTTGTAACTACTCTGGTGTCGCGGAGTCCATGGGCGGCGGTACTCACTTACCATCAGGTAAGCCGTTTATTCGTTTGCCGTTTTTTTTTCGGTTTCAGTACAGTTTCGAGTTTCTAGCATGCCATTAAAAAACATATGGCGAGATTGGGCTACTTTATAGCGGATCTGATTAATATTTCATACCTCATAAAGTGAATCATTAAGTAAAATTTATGTTAAACTTATCAGTCCAGAACCCAGCAAATACATAAAACGAATGTTTATTGAGTTAGCCTGTTTTAGAAAATGTAGGCAAGTTATTTTTGATAAAATGAGAAGTAATAGTTACTAATTGGCAAATAAAAAAATATGTAAAAGTAAATTACAAATAATATTTATATAATTAATATGACTTCTCCATATTTTCTTTTTCTACCTCTCTGTAAAATTTGTACTTACTACTTCATTGGTCAACTTGCTCCTATTGAAAAGTCAACCAACGCTGGGTATGTGTTAGATTGACCATATTGATGCACTATATTGTAATAGATTTCCAACTTTTTTGGTATATTATATCGGTAGCTTAATAGTTTATGTATCAAATGTATCGGATAATTATATCAATATACAAATTCCTCGGTCTCCCCAAATGTCCATAATACGAGCCCCAATGCAAAATAGTTCGTCTAGTATGGAAAGTAGTACAAGCCGTAAAATATAGAAAGTAAA
>JAOCPS010251955.1:0-13499 GCA_025505425.1 Graphium colonna | reverse complement strand
CTGAGAAGAGCTGGCGAGAAACTCAGCAGTTGCTCTTTTAAAATGATGTTGTCTTACAATTTTGCACATATACAATGATTTTATCTAAAACCTACACGAGTAACAACAGTACTATGAGACCACACAGTTGTGTCATCAAAGTATTCAGCGATGCTATAATAAGCTTTACTTAAAAGTTTATTTTAAATTGTACATTTAAATTTATCACAAGGTAAGCTTAATATTGTTTGTGGAATTCTATTATAGATGCGTACACCGTGTCCCATGAATGATTTACTAACCTTTTGCAGGCGAAACCTTGTTGTAATAAGTTTGTGTCAGTTTACACTGTGTCTGTCACTGTTTTTACCGAAACAATCAATATTTTCTCTAACAAATAAAATATCACAATGTATGTACTGGGCCGCAACCAAAAGTATATTAATCTCCTTAAATAGTTATATATTGCTCAAGCACCCCATTTATTGCAGTATAAAAATTGTTTTATAATCTGCTGCAGAGCCCCACAGTAATATGCCGTAAGATAATATGATATGAAAATAGCTGAAACAAACTAATCGAGCAGTGTTTACATTAGTCAGTTGTTTTACTTACCTAACTGCAAAAACAGCAGAGCTTAGTCTACCTGCGAGAGACGATAGGTAAGGATTCCACTGAAGATTTAAGTCAATTGTAATTCCTAGAAATGTCCTCGAATCCGAAGATTTTAGGACTTCATTATATAATACTAAATTGATGTTTTGCTTCCGTACATTAGGGAGAGCATATAGTAAACATAATTTCTATAAAGCTGATTATGATGCCGTGCTAGCCAAACTGCAGGACATAGAGAGTGGAACGACCTTTTTCGAAACTGCGGAACTAATGTCAACAACATGACGGATATTTTTTATGATTGTTTGCGGTCAATTATACGTTTAACGATACCATTCTTAAAGCCATTCGAAAATCGAAATAACCAATATGGTTTACCAAGTCGTTAATAAGTATAATTCAAGAAAAGGAAAATCTTAGAAAGCGTTACAAAATTTACAAAAATCCTCGGGATGAAATAGAATTAAAACTACTTGGTAAAAGGGTGCAGAAAAGGGTGTAAAAAATGTTATAAACAGTACATTGATTGGATCGAAACAAGCATCCGTATAAACCCCAAATTCTTCAGGTCTTATTTAAAGTCTAAGAATTCTCTAAAATCTTCGATTCCAGCTATTCTAAGACTGCTTGAGGTAAATGCTTCCACCGGGACTGACATATGCAGCTTATTTGCGTACTATTTTGCAACTAATTTCGATGACACTTCTATACCCAATTACTATTCCGGAACCACACTCCAGTAGCATTTTTTTTCAAAACACGTTAAGTCATTTGTGTTTTAGTGAAGCTGATATTATTAATGTTATAAAAAATTGGATGTCAATAAGGCTTATGGACCTGATGGTATCCCTCCAATATTTATTTCAAAATGCTGTAAGTATATTGCTCCTGCCCTAAAAATAATCTTCAATGCATCCTTGTCAACAGGAATATTTCCCGACAAATGGAAGTATGCTAAGGTAGTACCGATATTTAAAAAAGGAGACCCTAGCGATGTTAAAAAATATCGCCCCGTGTCCTTGCTATCAAGTTTTGCTAAAATTTTCGAAACTCTGGTAACACTGATCTTAACATCTCACCTTAGTGTTATCATCAAACCACAACAACATGGTTTTTGTAATAAAATATCTACAATAAGTAATTTGGCGCTATACGTAAACGATCTCTCCATGGGTGTTGATTCTAAAATCCAAGTCGACGCTTTGTATACTGATTTCAGCAGCACGTTTGATAAAGTAAATCACGTTATCTTACTGCAAAAGTTATTTAATTATGGCATTCACGGATCGTTTTTTCTATGGCGTCGTTCTTATCAAAGTAATCGTAAACAGAGCCTGGTTGACGGAGGTTATGAATCAGAATCATATGTTGTTACTTCCGGTGTTCCCCAAGGTTCGCTTATAGGACCAATATTATTCCTCGCATTTTGTTAATGACATTGTCGACATTATAAAATATTCCAAGTGTTCTATATTTGCCGATGGTCTAAATTTTACAAAAGGGTCGAAACTCCCAACGATGTTAACGAACTTCAGACTGATTTGAACGCTATAAATAATTGGTGCTCCGCTAACAAAATGGTTTTGAACCCTAACAAGTGCTTTCATATGAAATTTACAAAGAAAAAGCAAATAATACCTTCTACTTATAAAATTTGTGATGTTACTTTGGCAGAAGTTAATTCAATTCGAGACTTGGGTATCTTTATAGATATGATAATGTAGTTAAAAAGGCAAACAAAACTCTAGGGTTTATAAGATGATCTTGCATAGATTTTCAGACAATTTTACCTTTTAAAATGATTTATAATGTTCATGTTAGATCCAATCTCGAAAAGCGACTGCTGTATGGAATCCAACATACAAATGTCATACGACTTGCATCGAACGTGTGCAAAAGACTTTTACAAGAATGCTAGTTTTCAAAGATCAGTCAGGTCTGTGTTTCTTTAATTATCCACAAAGACTCGAGTATTTTGGTATTAAATCAGATAGAGCACTGTAGAATTGCAACAGATCTAATATTGTTGTACAAGATTATGCGAGGTATGTTGTTTGTCCCTGAATTACTAGCTGAAGTTAACATCTCGGTTCCTCGTAGCAATACTATAAGGCAAGCCAAGAAGAAGGAATTGTTCAAACCGGATTTTTACCGCACCAATGTTGGGAAGAATTCCATTAATAATAGAATATCCGGTAGGTATAACGAATTTTTAAGTAATAGTCATGATGTTGACATTTTCAAGGACTCTAGGTCCCAATTTTTGAGCTTCATTAGTGAAAGAGATCTCGCTTTAAATGAATATTTATAACATTGTTTAAAATAATAAAGCAGTTTCTTCTCTAAATTTTATACCGGTTTTTTTGTGTTGAGCTTGTTAAATGTTTTCAAATAATTTTAGTTTTTTTTCTCTTAAAATTTATACCACGTTAGTCTTAAGTATTTTGTTATCATCTTCATATTCATCCTTTTGTTTGTGTGAATGCTGTGTACGTCTGTCTTCTGTATGTTCCACCGTTTGTTATTTTGTGTGAATTGTATTATGCTAATGTATATCCAACATATAATTGGTGTACCTTTTTAAAAAATAAATGAATAAAGAATTGTGATAATATTAGATTTAAAATTGTTGCAAATCATGTCTTTGCCAACTCTACGTGTTTGTCAAAAGTGGAGTTAGCTGGTTTGCGAATTAACACATCGATATATATTTAACGAGCTTGTCATTTTCAGATGTTTACGATAGTAGTGTTTTAAATGCAGCATTTAGTGATGTTTATGACTGGTAGACTGATTTGCCTATTATATGGGTGGTGTTGACAAAGTAAAAATTAGTACAAAACAATATTTTTTTTTGATAACAAAACTGATCAAAAAAGTAGCCAAAATAAAAAAAAAAAACTTTGAATTAAACAATTTTACGGATTTTATCGTGGTTTATTTTTAAATTTTATCACCCGACGTTTCCAACCCTTTACAGCATTCATGGTCACGGGTAGGACGGGTAGGATATTCGCAAAGTCTTAGAGAAAAAAATAAAACTTTGCTATAAGTATTACTCAAACAAAACAAATCAAAGTAAAATGCATTTTTAAGACACAGAAAATTATTAAAAAAAATATTTTTTTTAATAAATTATAGTTGTATTATAGTATATAGTATAATCTTATCGAAAAAAAAATTGAAAATTATAAATTAATATGCAAAACAAGCACAAAGCTTTTTGGAAGCACATCGAAATAATAATAATTAAGATAAGATAATCTTCTATATATATAAAAAAGAATTGCTGTTCGTAAGTCTCACTAAAACTCGAGAACGGCTGGTCCGATTAGGCTGATATCGGTTTTGAAATGTTGAAAAGGGAAGGCTTAAACGGTGAGAAAATATAGAAAAAATGCGAGGAACTAAATAATTTTAATTCCCATAAAACTGTTCCTATCTGTCAAACATTTGACGTTCGCCTCGTCGGTACGATAAACTTACGTCCCCTGATATTGAAGATATGATTTTCTCTATGGATATGCTGTAACATGTTAAATAAAGTCAAATATCTATGGGTGCGTTCTGAAATTTACTTCGTTAGAGTAACGAAGTAAATTTACTTCGTTATGCGTTCTGAAATGCGTTCTGAAATTTACTTCGTTAGAGTGCGAATTTTTTTTTTTTCGCGCGGGCATCGTCACTGCTGGCCTGAGGGGCCTCTGCAGCTCCGACGGGCGTGATTAACGCTGCGAACCAAACCGCCGCCTTTTATACATTTTTGTCCATAGGCAAACCTATGAGTGGTGACGTAGTCAAGCAAGTTTGGTCATTCAACAATGCATGTTTATTATTGTTCTTTTCTTTTATAATTTCAAGTTGTTCCAATACACTCAATCGTAAGCCTTTATCACATTTATGTAATACCTCATAGGTATGGTCATTGGACAAACTATGTCCACTTTCTAGGAGAAACACAACCAAACACCTCCTCCACGTATTATGGTGATTAAAACTTTCACAATCTTATGTACATAATTAAAGACTGTATAACTTATATAACGAGCAGGTTTATACTAGTTTTACTCGTGACTTAGCGTTAATAGAGATGTTATCAATTATCTATTTTTTGATACCAGTATATTATCGGGATCCTTTTTTATTTTTTTTTTTTGTATTTTTTTTTCTAAATATTTTGGTTTAATTATTTCTTACATGTATGTTGACTTATAATTAAAAACACACGTGTAGGATTGGCTAAATGTTGAAGTTAGTGTCCCATAGTATAATAATAAGATAAATTAACAAGATATTTCTGACAAAACAATAAAAAAACTGACTTCAAGCGTTTTAGAAGTTTATGTTCGTTTCATAGTTTATCTGTTATTTTGATTATAAAAACATATCATTAAACTGATTTTTCTAAAAACGAAACATCCGAATTAAAAACTTCCTTCTTTTTTTAAGACCACTGTAATCCGGCTACATATATATCAAATTACATAAAACGGTTATATATTCTTTGAGAAAAAATTAACATGATACGGAAAATTTACTTAAACATTGCAAAATCATAGATATTTGTAGCAAAAAATGTACATAATTTGTGATGAAATTTCATTGTAAACCTTTGTTTAAATCAAGCAAAACTTAGGTTTGTATACAACTTAGGTTGTTCAATTTATTTATCGAGGTATGAAAAACCACTATATAATCGTTTTTGCGGTGTGCCATACTAAAAACATAAGCTTTGTCTTAGTCCGATTAATATGAAGGCTCTGCGCTCAATTTTTGGATCTTTTGCAGAAGCTCAGCCAGTTCTGATTCATTAGAGCCTATAATGGTAGTGTCATTTGCAAAGCATAAATTATTAATAAGATGTCCTCAAATGCGTACGCCTCTATTCTAATCTTCCAAAACTCTTCTCATGATGTGTTCGCCTACGAGGTTGAATAATTGTGGCGATAGAACACACCCTTGTCTTACTCCACCTTTGGTCTGGAAATTTTGTGATTCGGCGTCATTGATTCTGATCTTAGAGCTGACGTCAAGGTACAGGTTCTACACAAGGAAAATGAGGTGGTCTGGTATGCCCATAGCTTTCATGATTTCGAACATTTTCTTCTAGCTGATACAGTCAAAGACCTTCGCATAGTCAATGAAACAGACAGCCATAGGAACGTTGAACTCCCTGGCCTTTTCTATGAGCTATCTGATGTTCAATATCTGCTCTCTTGTAACTCTATCTCTCACGAAGCCTGCTTGCTCTATTGCGATGTATCTGCTGATGAATTTTTAGAATCTTTTATTAGGGATGTACAGAATGAATTTACTTGCATGGGACGTAAGAGAGATAGTACGGTAGTTTTTGCACTTCTCAGTTAAGCCCTTTTTGTGTAGCGGCACCACCACTGACTCCATACAGTCCTCAGGCCATTGCCCGGTTCTCCAAACTTTTAGGTATATGAGATTTAGAACCCCTATGTCCTTCTGGACCCAAACACTTGAGCATTTGCGCGGATATTCTATCTCCACCACAAGCTTTGTATTTTAAATGAAGAACTGCAGCTTCAAATTCATGTAGGAGGACGTCCGATTCTCTTTTAGTGAAATCCATGCAATCCTCCATGCAATGATATCACTATGTTCAGTGTATAGCTTTTCGCAATACTGGTGCCATCTCTCAAGCACTAGATTTTTATTCATAAGGGGTATACCAAGCTCATCTTTTATTTTCCTCATTTTGGGTTTGAAGTCGTTTGCAAAGATTTTTACCTTTGCAAACATGTCCTTGGTGTGTGCACGGTTTGCTGTTCTTTCAATGTCTTGGCACACCTCGTCGATGGAGGCATTCTTGTCCCTTCTGCACAACCTGTGAACTATGGCATTCAATTCCCAATACCGCTGCCTCTCTAACTCTGAGTTCAGGCCACCCTCTTTAAGAATTCTTCTCAACTCAATGAACCACCATGTATCCCTTTCCATTCACTCAGCGTTAAGACCCGACTATTTAAATTTGCTCACTATCTGTGTGGCCGTTTCCAGAGTAACGGATTTCAGGGTCTCCTGACCTCCAGACTCATAAGGTGTATTTGCGCGAGATTCTCCGAAACTCATCTTCAGCCTGAACTGGTATGTAGATGGGTCCCTTCGGTATTTTCCTTCGAGTAGCTCTCAAACGGATTTTGACGCTAAAGACTAGTAGTTGGTGATCGTTACCACAATCCGCTCCCAGTCGTTTTTTAGTAGAAGTTATTTACGATCTCCATCTCTTTCCGATCATAATGTAATCGATTTGATTCCTATAGTTACCATTTGGCGAAGTCTAGGTGTAAAGCCTTCGCGGGTGTAGTTTGAACTATATATTCATAACGGTAAGGGAGTTTTCGTTGCAGAAGTCTAGCAACATTTGCCCACGCTCATTTCGTTCTCCTAAACCAAATCTGCCTACAACTTCTCTAAGATGTTCATCGGATGAAGTGGCTCGTTGAGATCGCGGAGAAGAATTGTGCCCTCCTTAAATAGTATGTCCTTATAAACTTGACTTAGTATATTATAGAAATCAATGATCTCTACTTCGTCAGATGCAAATGTGGATGCGTACACAATTTATTGGGTGCGGTCACGCTCCCAATTTCAGGCGTGCTATTCTGTTGCTTATGGTGTCATATCCCACAATCGCGTCTGTCAGGTGTTTATGTTGTGTCAAGCAATTAAACCGATTCCACTTAAACTAATATCTTCGCTACCTGCATTAAGCATAGTCATTCCTTTGCCTGTCTTCGAATGTCCACTTTGAGATTCGTTTCGCTTAAGCCTAGTACGTCTAGTTTGTATCGATCCATTTCTGCCTCCATTATTTCCAGTTTTCCTACTTTGTTCAGTCCGTGAACGTTCCATGTGCCTATCGTTGGAGCTTGGTGCTTGGTGTTTAATTTTTTGTCAGCAGTAGTCCAATTTCTGCAAGTAGCCCATCGACCCACGGCCGTACAGCTGGTAGCTGATTTCGCACCAAGAAACCCGGAAAACACCTAGCGCTGGGGGTCAGCCGGATGGCATGACAAACTATTTCTTGATAATAACATCTTCATAGTTTTCTGGGGATGAATTTGATACGATAGTGTCCCATTCCTTTCCCTACCAGGCATTTTAGTGAGTTATTTGAATCCCAAGGCTACTGTAGCCTCTTCTAGCCGATTTCCCGACTAGGTGTATGATTATCCCGCCATTTACTCGATCGGCATTGCCTCGTCTGTTATTTAGCAGGAAGTACCACGGTCACTTATTAAGTGAGATTGCAATTAGGGTCGGAAAGATGTTCGAGTTCCGTTCTCCCTTTACCCCCCAATTTTTAAAATAAAAAGGTATTTTATTTGACGTATTACGCGATGTAGTTTACAAAGATTTTTTTCAATATTCTTATTATCACCATTATATTTACATTCGTATTTAAGTCACAAACGTAAATGAGTGAACCAAATTACAATTCACAGACAGCGACAGATTATAGGACGAACAGACACCACTCGCGCTAAATAAAATTGTGATGAATATGCTGTATAAATTTATAACACTTAAAAATCAATAGTTAAAGATGCCTGCGAGGATTTCTGAAAAAGTTCGTCTCGTCCTACTGACTGACACGATGTACAAAACTGCAATTATTACTTATTTCATAATAAGTATAAGAAGAACCAAAGGTATTTAACGAATACATTATATACTTCATTGTTAGAGATTTTTCATAAAAATGGCCATTTATTTATTCCACCCTACATAAAAAAGTAACACGGGCGTCATTACACGTAAAATACGTAGGTCGACCTAAAAAGGTTCGCGGTTTGTTTAAATTTGGGACATAAATTCAGCTTCATGTGAACATTTTGTTTAAAATACTGTTTTTTGTAATTAAATTGAAGCTCTTTTGCATTATATACTACAAATACTCATATCTCGTTTCAAAACATATCTATAAGCAAAGATTGGATTAAACGGGCCAGATTAAAAAAGGGGACACAAATAAAAAGGCAACAAGATAAGAAACTAGTATGATGAAATAAACATATACTTTTTTTAAACAAATTCAAAGTCATAAACATTTACTAAAATGTTACTTCTGGACTTACTTCATAACACGAAAGGATCCAAAGACAAAAAAATATAATATAGAAAATATTTACGGTTGTTATGAAAATATAATTTACAAACATAGTAAGTTCATCGAAACCTAAGAATCTTACAGATTTACTATTTGAAGATAATCGTTGTAAGGCTATCATTGATTCTTTAAGACTAAATATTTTTAATAAAAACAATAAAAAATATTTTTGACAAAAATAACATACCTTTCATAATTTTTGCCAAAATATTTTGTATTTTTTACGAGATATCATAATTGAGACTATTTTATATGTACTACAACTTTGTTAGGTAAGGCAACATTCGAAATATTAATTAATAAGGATTTTATTAAAATAGTTGAAAGTCTATACTTTATCGTGTGTCCTTGAGCGACAAGAACATTCAAAATCAGGGGAACTGTCTGTTGTCATACTTTTTGTTCCCATAAAAATATTATTATTTGTTTGGATCCAGTGAATTGTAGAGAAATTATTTATTAAGAGCTAACAATTCCGCATTTTCCACCCTAGTAACCCTTCTGTAGATGGCCAAGATCTAGTAAGAGCCATTGATCATAGTGTAAGGTATAGAGAGTGCACCTGTCTCTGCGCGTACACTTGTGAACTATAATATCTCCTGCGCAGTTAGCTAATCTTTGAGTAGATTGGCCACGGTGACCAAAATTCGGTTAGGGATACTTTATAGTAGCATTTGAAATCTCTCAAAAGTTAAATAGAAAAAGAATTTTACTGTATTATTAATTTAAATATTACTGTACTATTAAGTTAAGATGCTTGTTACTCCATCACGAATAATATAATGAATTCATTTAGATGAAATTAAGACAGATAGTACATTGTTAATTTTATATACACTCACTGCGTAGATACTCGCATAATACATAATATTTTAGAAGTTGAAAATAAATAGAAGATAAACTTATTCAATAAATAAGTCAAAGACGGAAGTAAAAATGGCATATTACTAAAAATGCATTGGTATATAAATATAAAAAAGGAGAAAAATCATGAAGCTGTTATTATCTGGTATTAATTCAATCATTTGGTTTAAAAAAATTATTTACCTGAAAATTTTTCCGGGAGTTTTGAAAATTGATATTTTTTAACTTTGGTTTTGTCTTGGTTTTTTCTGAACAATTTATCCTCACGCCATCTTAAGATACGGGTATGCGAGCGTTTAGATGACTTCTAATATTTCCATCACTTTTCAATACTAAATTTTATATTCGGTTGCAATAACCCCTAAATTCAATCGTGTTGACTTTTCACTTATCATTGACTCGAAAGTGTATGAAAAATAAAGAAAACGTTACTTATCTAACATCAAAAATATTATATAAATATGAATAAATGCAAATAAATTTATATTAAGAAAAATGAATCGAATCAATGTATGTACGCGCATAATCTCAGAACGGCTGCACCAATTTATAATCATTTGGTTTAAAAAATTAATTTACCTGAAAATTTTTCCGGGAGTTATGAAAATTGATATTTTTTAACTTTGTTTTTTTCTGAACAATGTATCTTCACGCCGTCTTAAGATACGGGTATGTGAGCGTTTAGATGACTTCTAATATTTCCATCACTTTTCAATAGTAAATTTTATATTCGGTCGCAATAACCCTTAAATTCAATCGTCTTGACTTTTCACTTATCATTGACTGATATTGATGACTGATATTGATTTATCATTGATTGATATTGAAACTAAAAAAAAGACTAAACAAAAGTGTTAAATTACGTTTTCTTTACGTATTATTTTAAAAGTAACAAAACTTCTGTTATTTTAGGTAACCGTAATAGTTTTCATTTCGGGGACATTGGTTTCTGGTTAGTAGACAAAACCCGATGTCCATGAGCACCACTATATCGGAAGAATTGGTCCCCATTCTTCCGATATAGTGGTGCTCATCGGCCGTTGCCGTTACACATCAAGTGAACTGTTTGCTCCCATGCCGTCGTTTCTATTAAAAAGGAAAGTCTATAATGTGATATAATAATCATATTAACTAATTAATATAATGAATTTGTAACTTAATCAAATAAATATCGTTAATTCTGTTTTTAGAAAATATTGCAATTTATGTTTAAAATAGCAAATACATACTACGTACGGTTGTCTTCGTTATTTTTCTGTGAATCATTATTGAAAATTTTGAAATTTCATTATTACGTATTTCGTAAATGACGTTGTTAGCTGGAGCCCCGAATGTGTGACATCAATTCAAATTTTCTTTTTGGTGCGGTATTCATATATCTTCCTCCTTTTGTCAAAAAAGCTATTGAAATATCGCAGCGGCAATATGTCATAATCTTCTCTAAACAAACTTATTTCCCGTCGGTTCTTCAAATTATATAATTTATCCACGTCTTAATGTAGTATAATGTTTCACGCTACATGAATTTGTGACTTTGAGAAATCTCCAGCGAATTTAATCTTCATAAGACTTTTATTACGTTTTATGTCCTCTTTATATTTTTTCACAATTATTGTAGTCTAGTAAATGTCGTATTTACAATTTAATCACAAACGAACCACATTACCTTATTCATCATTCGAAAGTATAAAACTAACGATTTATTTAAAAATTCTATCATTTGTTATACAAATCTTTACCAATATTATAAAGCTCAGGAGTTTGTTTTTTTGGTAGTATTTCAGTTGCTACCGGTCCAAATTAATAACCATCAAGTGCGGCATAAATGGGTAAATTTATTGCTTTAACTTACGACGTACTTTCCACAGTTCAAGGTGTTTAGGAAATTTTTTCAACTTAATACTTGGCAGGTGAAAAAAAGTTATTCTTTACGGGTTTTCCTTTTCTCTTAGACTTCCGAAACCGAAAGAAAATATATGAATTTACTTTACCGACGCCAAAAACTTTTGGAGTCAGAATATGAGATTATTTGATATATCAAGTCAATCATTAATTTTTTTTTTTTTTTTTAAATTATATTATTAACATAGTTATGATTAAATTGTCAAAAATAATAGTAATAAGACAGTCTAACACAATAACATACAACAATATAATATAATTAAAAAATAAAAACTCAAGAAAAATATAAATTAAATTTCTAATTGTGCTTTGAATATTTAAATTTAAATGGGAGCAGGAAAAGAGATAATTATTTTAAAGGAAATGTAACACGCAAAAAATAATAGACATAATTTACATATATCCAAGTAAAACCGAGACCAAAAGTAAAAATTGTAGGATAATATCAGAGTGTAGTTATAACGTGATGCTTAAGCGAATATATTTAGCGAATGTACTCCACGTTGACGTTGTCAGATTAAAACCATTGTTCAGTGTCTCTGAGACGGATGTGACGTAACAGCTCTGGGGACTGGTGAGTTATATGTAATAGGCCCTACAATGAAGCCGCCACCTGAGACTCGATGCTGGAACCCTTTATGTAAATGAAACATTTTGAAAAGAGTTGGATTGTATGTCTATTTTATGTTTTAGTGGTATTTTAGCAGACTGCAAGATTTTTTATTTTTTTTTTAAATATACTAAATGTGTTCGTAATAATATGTAAAATACATGAGTATGTAAAAAACATTCATGCGTTTTCACATGATGCAATAAAATATACAATCTTAATACAAACTTTCATTTTTGTACTTCTTGTATTAGTTCAACCTGAAAATCATTTAAAAGTTTTTTTTTTTCACAAAGCTGAGTTTAGATTATACCGGTCTATTCTGAATAAGCAACGGTAAATGCAAAAATAAGGTCGAGTGGAGAGTAATAAATCAAGAGTTACTTAAAAATACACATAAATTTCTAATATTATCTATAATCTAGGTTTTTAAATAAAAAATTCTGTTAGTATATAATATTATATTTTTTGAAAAAATATGTAATTCCCACTGAGTTTCTTACGCTGGTTCTTCTTAGGTCAGTGGCTTTCTTTCCAAACAAGTGGTAGTATTCTTAACCATTAATAAGGATGTGGTGTCACTTTAAAATTAAATAAAGAATTTTAGTTTGATTTCATATTAATTGTCAAAAATTCAGACTGGCAGTCTTAACCTTCGATATTTAATTATAATGAAATTAATGTGTCAAAGTAAATTTAATATAATTTAAATGATAGAAATAAAATATCACTGTTGTATTACATGTATGAAAAATAAACAAAAAGTAACTTAACTTCCATCAAAAATATTATATAAATATGAATGAATGCAAATAAATTTATAGTAATAAAAATGAATTGAATCAATGTATGTACGCACATAATCTCAGAGCGGCTGTACCCATTTATTATATATATTATTTCTTTTTTTGTCGAGTTCGTTATTGTCAGGACTAGCTTCGTATATAAGATATGTACTAAAAACTGCATGGAATTCTTTGAGCATCTTCAGATAATCAGATAGCGTCAAGGTGTCGTTACGTGATATTCAATTTTAATATTATTCCGTGATAAATTTCATAATAATAATAAATTTCGCGTTTATTATTGATACTTTAGGTAAAAGAAAAATCGAATGAAAAAAGGATTTTACATGCGGATGATAACGCGAGCAACAGCTGGTTTTAGAACGATTTCAATTACTGGTTACGATATTAATTTTTAACACAAAGCGAAAGAAAACTTCCTTAAAAAAATACAGATATACTATTTCGATTGAAAATGTCTTTCAGAGAATAATAGGTTGAACTAAGAAAGACAAATGCAATAAATGTCATGGATAAGAAAACAGGAGAGGATGTTTTTGCGTCCAGTGCAAGTTATTGCCTTTGATAGTACAACGATATCGAA
>JAOCPS010251844.1:0-13500 GCA_025505425.1 Graphium colonna | reverse complement strand
ACACACACACACACAGTCACTCGCTCTCACACACACACACACGTTTACACACACACACACACACACACAAATACACACACACACACACACACACACA
Organism: Graphium colonna; assembly: GCA_025505425.1. Taxonomy (NCBI): domain Eukaryota; kingdom Metazoa; phylum Arthropoda; class Insecta; order Lepidoptera; family Papilionidae; genus Graphium; species Graphium colonna. The sequence continues at coordinate 13,403 of JAOCPS010251844.1, read as the reverse complement.
CACACACACACACACACACACTCACACACACACAAACTTATGTTGAAAACGACCCCTTTTTGCATCCTATATTTAGAGGCAGACTTGCTTAATAACGTATGATCAGAGCGCTGTTGCTAATTCTATCTCCACCGTTCAGGTTATGGAACTGTTTATTCTATCTTTGTTATTTCTTATTAACCGTAAGTTAAAACCCTGCTGCATTTGATAGCCTTTCATTATAATCGAATCTTTTCAAGCTTAGGCCACTCTGAGCTGGGCTCTGAAAAAAGTAGTATTTTACCTCCAGGTTAGGAATTTTTTTGCAGCAAAGTTCCGACTTTGGCAGTATTGGTAAGAGATTCTCCTATCTTCAGGTACCCGTGCTTTTGCTATCTCGCTAAATCTGAGCAATAGAGTTTCTCTACGCCATCGTTTTTATACTTGCACAGTACTCGCCCACACAGCAAAAGAAATATCAGAACTTCTGTGCGTTCTATTTGCATCAAACTCTTTTTTGTGCGGAAATAGGTAGCTGATCATCCAGCAGTGTTAACGAACTGCGCTCAAGTAGATGTTCGCTTGGACTTGAGTGTGGTGCGTAAAAAGTATCTCGATGTTGGATGCGGTCAAGTGGAAGAAGCTGGTAAAGTAGTGCCCTCAAGCCAGAGATAAGAACAGTATTCTATATGTGGCCGAAATTGGGCTTTATAAAACTACATGAGGTGAGTCAACTGGAAGTCCTGTCTCGCTCTGCTGAAGACATCAAGTTCTTTAGACGTCAACTGTACATTACTCAATGTTTCGACGCCAAGTATTCCGATCGAACCTGTAGTAACCAGGAAAGTGTTCTTAACGTATGAAGACACGACATATAGTTTTTTAGTGGTGAACGCGCAAACTTATGTCTTCTGGGGGTTAAATTGGACTTAATTTAGTCGACCTTATCACGAGATTTAGCCAAGCAGAATCTCGATTTCAGACACAAATTTGTTCCAGCACTCGTAGACGCGATCCTAAGAAATATTTGCCTGGCTGGTGTATAAAAGGTGTCTGTCATCTGCGTAACAATGAATGTTTCTAATGTGCAACAAATAAATTGATATGCAGAAGGAACAGTGTGGGAGATAGCACGCAGCCTTGTGGGACACCAGCGTTCACAGTCTTTGCGTCGGAGCATGCACCGTCGACAACGACCTTACAAAATTTTTCAGGTAGTCCGTAAGATGTGATCTTGGAAAGGAGCGATTTGTGCCATACCCGATCGAAGGTCTTTGCTACGTCCAAACTAACCGCCAAAGCCTCCCCCTTCCTCTCTATTGCTTCCACCCATCGATGGGTCAGGTACACTAATAGAACACCAGCTGATGGATTTTTGCGGAAACCGTATTGTCGGTCATTGATCAGCTGGTGATCCTCAAGGTGCTTGAGTTGAGTGTTGATAATTGACTTCATAATTTTTGAGAACAAGGAGGTTATGGCAATCGGCCTGTACTTGGAAGGATCCGAGCGATCGCTTTTTTAGGATCCGGTGCACTAAAGCCGTTTTCCAAGATGACGAACCACGCCTAAGGTGTAAGAGTGCCGAAAAAGACGCGTTAAAACTGGTGCCAACTCTGGAGCACACGTCCTCAGCACAATAGCGGGAATTCCATCGGGCCAACTCGACTTATGGACATCAAGGGAGAAAATCGCTTTACGCACTGCACTCAAGTGAAAGCGTATTTCTGGCATGGAGTGTTCACACTACGGGATGGTCGGCGGTGTGTTCCCTCATCATCCAAAGTCGGGTTTGACGCAAAAAGAATGTACAGAAGATCGCCTTTCTCTCTAGCGGTATGGGCCAGCGAGTCATCACCGCTGTACATGGATGTTAAAGATGGCGTACAGAAGTTTGAACAGATTTAGCGAGAGACCAAAATACGCGAGTGCCCGAAGGCAGGCGAACTAGTCTCTCGCCAATTTTGCCAATGTGCTCCGATTTTGCCGCGGCCACGGCACTTCCTCGTCATAACAGAGCGTTTTAATAGTAAACTCATTTAATCAATCCATCAAGAAATAAACAAATCATGACAAACAATTATACATAAGCGCAATAAAAAATCGAAATAAAAAGGGAATTATATTAATATGGCAACATAATTCTTATTCTAACATGGGATAGTTTCAGCTGTAGTGTTGTATGTTTCAGCTCAGCATCATGTTGGCTACAGCCAACGTTGGTATTCTGCTGATATCTTTGATATTGTAAAAAATACTCTTAATTGTTCATGACGTAAACAAATCATAATAACATAATAAAAATCTGGAAACAGAAACAACAACTCACTAATAAAAATACTCTGCGGTCGAATTAGGATGAACAAAAATACTTAAATTATATGATAAATAAGTTAAATTATTTTTATTTTATTTATTGATATATTTAAAATATTTATATTAAAGATTATTTATATTATTTTTAACAATATAGCAGTGTTAATTCATACATTCTTTTGCGTTTCTAATTTGAAAAGTTTTAACTTCTTTGCTAACGTGCTTTTCACTTGCAAACTCCGCATAGCTAGTGGTCTGTTGTTCCAACATTTAGCTGCCGCGGATCGGGAACTGCCTCGAAATACTGCAGAACTGTGCTTCTGCACGAGCTGCTGACCGCACAAGGATGCCTCACGCTTCCTTCTTTCACCAACCCATTCTGTTAGACTTCAAGTTACGACGGTTCGCAAGATTCGGACCTTTTCAGGTAAGTGACGAGTTTGTTTCGATTAAATATATATAAAACATAACGGCTCATTAGCTTATATAAGCAGAATCAGCATTGAAGCTGAAGCACGTAGAGGAAGCTAAACGCCGCTATGAGTCTACATCCTCAGAAGTCATGTGAACGGAACCACTGCCAAACGCAGTCATTGACCTCGGCGGACGCTTTGGGCGCATTAGAAAAATGCCGCCCCCACACTCGCCGGCTACAGCCGTGTACTGTAGATAACTTTTCCGTCACATCTTATCTGTTTAAATTAGAGTGAACAGAGCGAGCGATTCTCGTCCATTTATTCGCTTTGTGGCTATGTCTTGATCTTTGACGTCCCATCCAACCATTGTCTTTCTACTGGAAATGATGCAATGCAGATCTTATTAAAGAGCTTCAAATTGTAATCTGTCTGCCTATATTACTGCTTATTATTCTGATGGTATTAGGTCGAACACTATAAATAATCGTCGGTATGTGTCACTAAATGGTAGTATAATGTAAACCTGACCGCTTAAAAAGTAGAATGACCCATGCGCTGAATGCCTATGCGATAATGAGTCCTGCAACCGATCTCTTTCTGCTTATGTCGGACGTAATTTTCGAGAAATCACAAAGCTATGAAACTTTAAAAAAATGTCCATTTGATTATGGTTTTTTTACAAAGGTGAAAAACAACCACCGGTTCGAAAGTAGACGTGTCCAGAGAAGAACCGGCACGAAAGTCTGCCGTCATCGTCTTTTTCCCTTTCTTATCTATATATTGTATTACATATGTCTGTTACATAATGTGAAAATACATTAATTAGCCAGGGGATCTCTCTTTCGCATCTATCTCTGCTCTGCCGTGAGCATTCGTCACTTCCAAAAAACATGGTCCTCAACGTATTGTTGCATATAATAAAATGCTTTTACAATTTTTCTAAAGCTAATATAATTATGATCATTATGGCTATTACTTAATTTATCATACATTTGTATTGATTTGTACAAAAATACCTTTTTGTTTTGGCAACTCTTATACATCTCTGTGGCCCGTTCTGCGTGGTCTAGAATCGTTTATTGGAAATAGATAAATGTTTTACGTACATGTATGATACTTTTAAATATGTACGATGAAGGTAAAGTTAAGGCTTATTAACACGATTACGCCTCAGGCATCATAAAATCTGTCGCGTAGTTCGTTGATCTCATCAAGATTTGGAGCCATGGCCGAAACTCTGTTAGAACCGTATAATAATTTGTAATTTTTAAATTAAACCTGACTTTCGCGTACAAGTTATAGACAGATAAATCTTAAAAACGGCACAAGTTGTTGTGCAGATATTTTTGTTATGGAACGGAAGACAAACGAGCGGACCGTTCACCAAATGGTAAATGATCCCGTCGCCCGTAGACACACGCAACATCCGGAGAGTTACGAGTGCGTCGTCAACCTGGGAAATTGAAAAGAATAGGGTTATTGCATAGGATGGGGTCTGAATTAACGATTAAGAGAAAAGAAAAGGGTAGAGATGGCCATCCGGCATCCCTAAAAGTCATGCATACTTTATTTTATGCCGACTTTATAAAATGCACTTCCCCGCGAGCGGGGCCGTAAAAGGGCAGCAATAGCAGTGAAAGGATGTTATGATCTACCACCTGTAACAAACTTTTTCAAACTACAATTTAAAAAACCTAAGCATTGAGTTACATATGACATGCCAAACGTATCTGGCCTGCAGTCAAGCCAACAACTCTTCGTATTGTTGGCCCAATGGTAGCTCAACGTAAAACAATATTGGCTTAGAAAGGGAGGCTCTAATTGCAAGTTCGCGCGCGGGGCGCTTGACCGCGCGGTTCCGGGTTCGACACCCGATGTGCGTCGTTTTTTCGTGTCATCGCCTTATCTGCTATGACGTGAAAACGAATTTTCCTTAATGAGTTAACGTCTAGACGTTTCCACGTTGTTTGCGTAAGTGCGCGCATGTGAGATAAGAATTGAGCTATTTGCAACCCAGTGATGGCTAGACGAGGCACGCTGTCGGGGGTTTTCTAGTCGAGGAGTTGAAGAGACGACAGAATCACAATTTAAACTTTGCAGTGTGCCACTTCTCTTCGTGCGCATTTCTCTCAAATCATAACGAATACATTGTGGTATGAATACACCGTACGTAACTTGGATTCAAACTATATAAATGCTCAATGACATCACCATTTGTGGAAATAAAGATGTCAATTTGACGACAATTTTTCATAGATTTTTTTTTATCCTAAACAAATGCACGGTCAGTTTATAAACGATTTTTTACGAGCACTCGCGTCCATTGCTCCCGCTGACCGTCGTCATCAGTTCGCTAGAACAGCGTTTTCATCATCGACAAGAAATGTAACGTAAAAAAGGGCGAAACACGACTTGACGACGGGAGGCCTGTGCTTTGATTAAAAGCCGATTTGTGACGCCTTATTACAGAGCAATAAAGTGCTAAATGGTTAATCGTACGCTGCGAAATATGGATCATATTCAATTTAAACTAAATCGTGATCGGTTATCAAATAGATTGATCAGGGTACTCTTAACACTACAGTGTAAATGTGTGTGGGGAAACGTAAGACATGATATTTTATGTTTCTTTTTAGATTCCGGTCTGTATCTACCGAAACTATTGCCATTACGCGACGAAAGTTCTAAAATTAATTACTTTAGAATCTCTAAAGTCATGAATGGAAAGCGTCTAGCTTTGCTTCCTTTAATATCTGCTATGTTTGCTTTGAGTACATAATTAGTTCCAATTTTAGTGGCCAGTCCAATAGATCTAGTTTAAACAGTCGTTTGCAAACTTTCAAGAGCATATACGACTTGACAAAGTAGCAAATGAGTCTGGTTCTGGACGTTCAAGTTTTGTTTTTAGTACTTTTTAATAGTCTTGCTTCTTTCTTAATGTATCTTCATAAAGTGGTCTTAATCTGTCCGCGATATAACGCGCTTATCTACAACTAAGATATTAGAAAAAAATATCTTACCAGCCTATTCTAATAATAATAATCCTGCTGTCTTCTAATAATACTTAATAAATAATTTATAGGCTATATATTTCTTTATATATTTTTAAAAACCAAAATTAAAATCAATTCATAGATCTAATTTAAGCTAACTATAAATTTATTCCATGACCATAAATATAAAGACAGCTTTAGAGTGCTCTTGTAAAAAATACAGAGCCATAACAAACCCATGCATTAACGCGCGTAGCATTAAATATTATAGTAAAAAAAGATTGCATAATCTTAACTGTTATATTTAAAGCCATTACTTATTCTTAATTAGATCTGTTTAGCATAAAGCTTTCAAATTCATATTTCAATTCCATTTAAATTCCTAGAATTTAGATTACATTTTGAAAACTTTATCGTACACTGTACTCAAATGTCGCCCATTATGCGCTTTTTTATTACATACCATCGCATAAATTAATTATTAATATTGTTTTGAAATCTTTGTCAACACACAGCATTAAATCTAAAATTCTTTAACACTATCTTTTCAATATCTACAACGTTTACGTGAAAATATTTCTTTACCTTAGTTTTTAGCGAATATGTTATATATTAGTATATACCAAATATGCTAATAAATAAATAGTCTTACATTCGTAGTACGTTAGTGTGTTTGTGTACTCTCATTATTTTGATAATAATGAAAGTATTAAGTCCCAGTTAATATTATATCGATGAATCGCAACGGCCTAAGTTCCCAAGGGCTGACGGTGCCTGCATAACGATGGCTCCCGCGTACGTGAAGGCGTTTATGAGAACCAACGGAATTGGGAACAGAACCTGGGAATGTTCCACTCCTTCTTTTGTTCAATCGCTCCAAATGCTTAAGTGTGGCTTCAGGGGGACTCGCAAATGGACTGCACGGAGACAGCAAATGGGCCTGCTATCGGTCGGTGATCGCTCTGCCGAATATGCGGCTTCGTTATAATTAACTTCTTGTATAAACAAGAGCCAGACGGATCTTTATGGTCATTCGACGAATTTCACTGCGAACATTTTAGTGTACATTTTTACGCCCGCATAAGCATTAAAGTCGATATGAAATGACGTCCCCGTACCATGCGGGTGGAGAATAAGAAAAAATTGCCATCAAAGTACCGGATGTACGGCGATATTACTAAAATTATAATTAATGGCGTCAGTATTTAAAGAAACTTGTAAGTCATATACGGTTAATCGTTAATCCGAATGTGGTCTTGCATTTAATCATTAAAAATGGAAATATAAATGTAATCATATAGGTTTGTCGAAATGGTTGTACTGATCAAACGACTTAGGTAGCCTTTCACTTTAATAACATGTTCTGAGAATCGAACAGCAATAACCAGCAATTAGATTCAAGAGTCAGACATGTATTACTTTCTTGAAAAAGATGTGTGCGATAATTTAAATGTATTAAAAACAAAAATGATTTGGTTCAGTTTTTTGGACTACATGGTGTCTCATCAGTGGTCGCAAAAGGCCTTGCGTTCGGCACTTGTTGGGGTCCAAGCGGGTATGCGAGGAGTGCACACTAAATGAGCGCACGTCGCTCCGACGCCCCGCCCACCCGAATCGCGCCCTGTTTATTGACCCCGCGACCGCCAAACTGGCTTGGACCCTGTCTCCGATATAATGAGCCGCGAATGTATAGCGACTTTTTTCACACCGCCCGCTGAGATGCCTTTTTTGCCAGCAACGAACATACCTCCAGGTATATGGTTGATTACGGAACTTAAGGCACATTAAGAGGCCTCACGTTTCCCTTGTAAAATAAGCAATAAGTCAAATAATTTTACTTACTTTCTGTGACCCCAGTAGAAACACCCTTTGGCTACCACCATAGAAATATTACTATCAACATTAATCTTAAAGAAGCTAATTTAAAATGTGGAATTGAGCTTATAATCAAGAATGTAGTAAAAAATTATGTGTAAAATACAGAAAAATAAAAGAGATGGTCGAAAGGTACAAGGATACTACAAATAAATCCTTTATACAAAAAATGTCACAATCTCCATTAATGCGAGTAGACCGGTGCATTTGCCTTTTAGTGCGATATCCAATGCTCTTCTTGAGAGTGCTGCTGCTTTTTGGACAATTGGAAAGAAGCAAGTGCAACAGGATAATATACCTTCAAAAATAGGCCAATCAGTCTCCTTAGTTCAATGGGAAAAAATTACGAGGGTGTAATTCTCGCAAGAATTAAGAGATGCATTCTAGAGCTAGGACTAATTAAAATAAGTAATTAATTAAATAAACCTAATAAGTAATAAATAAAACCAAATAAGTAATTCCGATACAAGGCTAGTGTTCTCCAAGTTCAATGCATTGTAGAGCATATACTCTCCAACCATCATCATGGTACCACAAAAAATTCGCTCGTTTATTAGGTTATTACTCTTTGAACCGAAGGCGTTTGATAAAGTCTGGCGCAACGGCTTAGTTTACAAATTGTATACTTTAAGTTTACCGGACGGACTCGTACACATCACATGAGCTTTCTTGAACAATCGCCGACTCTACATTGCGAAGAAATCTTTATTATACCCCGATTCTTAAGAGCTGGTATTTTCTCAGATTTTGGTACTCAACACTATGGGCGCTATACTCAAGTGACTCCCATGGTAGAATTGGCTCTAAACGCCGACTACATTGTTCTTTAGTGACCGATCGAAGTAGGGTTAAAGATTTGCATTCGCCTACAAGCAGCTCTGAACGTTCTCGGCGGTTGGTTCACAAAGTGAAGGATAGATTTCAATCCAGACAAAAACAAGGCAATCCTATTCCGCGGTAGAACTAACACCTATAAAGAGATAAAACTGCGCCCGTTAAGCTATTCGGCCAACTCATTGAATGGAAATGTGAGGAATAATATCTTGGTGTTACCTTCGATAATCTTCTGGCATTCAAAAGTCACATAAAAATAATAAAAAAATACAAAGCAAAATATGTCTCGTTTAGGCCCGCTTATCCGTTCCTCAAGTATAATGTTGCTTACACGCATAATTCACCTGCACAAAACTTGCATCCGGCCTATTATGTCATATGCAAGCGTTTGTTTTGGGCATATTCTACTAAAACAATTAAAGGCACTTTCAGTGATTTAAAATAAATTTCTAAGGCGTGCAACGGGCGCTCCGTATTACTTATAAAACGCTGAATTGCATCGATATTTAAAAAAATCTACACTGACAGCCTATTTCAAGGAATTATCAATAAGACATTTTGATAAAAATAAAAAATATCCCAATCCGTTGGTACGAGATTTTACAATCTATGACCTTGGAATGTGCCACCGAGATTTCGTCGACCAATAAGCATAATATGCGATCCCAATGCCGAATGCTCTCAATTGACTGTTTTAATTCAAACAGTATACCGCTACAACAAATAAATGCGCCTCCGGAGGCCAACGATCCACTGAGCTCGCGTCTATTATCCTTATCACCAACACACCTCATTCGCTAATTCGCACTTACCTGTGATTACAAAGACAGCGCGCCCGCCGGCAGATGCAACGTCTATATCAAACCTACGAGTACACACGATTTCGCCGTGTGTTGGGACATTTTTAAACCGCTTCGTGTTGTTATTGTTACTTAAGGACGGATGCTCATTGTATATTTTAAAATTTAATTTTGGGCACGATCGATCGTGTCAGCCAACTCGTACTTAAACCACAACAACGACCATTAGAACTCTCCTAGGTAGGTCACTTTATCAATTGCGATCAAGCCGAGTTTCGAACTTCCATCAGAGGGGGGGGTGTCGTCGTCGTGCACCAGCTACGTTGTTCCTTCTGTGAGTACGGGAGTGGTCTACCCGCCAACCTCTTTCGACAAAGCTGTTAAAGCCGCCGGGATAATGGCGTACTACCACTCAAAAAAAGGTTTCGAATGGAAACCTGCAGTCGTATTTGGCGTTATTTATGAAGCATTTCTGTATATGACGTTTCGTGTAACAAATTCCTCGTGCTTCTTTTGGTTCCTTATCAAATCAAACTATGAAAAGAGTTCCGATCACGCAACGTCCCTCATGTGCCACGCAAAAATAAAACTGATTGAATCGCAAATAAAGAAATACATGTACTTAAACGGAACATAACGGATAAGTGGTATACGGGTATGTGAAATATATGGTCATATATGTATATTCGTACTACAAGCATTTAAAATTTAAAAGTTTGTTTGTTAATACTGTAACAAATAAAATCTGAATTTTTATTCGTGTTTACAATTGCAACGATCCTCGAGTAAGCTTGATACAATTTATTTAATGAAAGTATTTATATTGCCTCAAAATTTGTTAATCAGCTCGGAGGAAAGCGATAATAAATCGAATTCTTAAGGTCTTTTGCTGCCTCTTGCTAATATAAAATTCTTGTTATTTTTATTTCAGTTTGTTGGTCCGTACCAACTCGTGTAATATACACTAGTATGTAATGATGCGGACTGGTGTGAAACCATTTTAAAAATGGCCTCACTTGCGATAGACCAATCTAGTTCTGCCTTCAAAGAAATCTCTCTACAAAAAGCAGAACTCGTTACTTCCTGTGTTTAATTTGTTGATGCCTTCAGTTAACGACGCGACTCATTCCGACTAGTACTGACATGTGTAACTAGTTTGCCCGACTAACGGGCCACTGTGCTGGTGTGAACTTTGTTACACAATTGCAACCATGGCGGCATAATGGTTAGGATGTTAGGTCACTACCGTGTGAGGTCGCCGGTTCTCAACTCATTTGCAAATCATATGTGTTGTGTAAATGTTATGATCAAGCTGTTATTAACACAAGAGAAAGATGATTTCATTGTATTCCTATCCATAATAGATAATATACGACATAATTAATAAATGAATCCAATATTCCTCAAAATCACATTGTAAATCTTTCCCGAATCATGCATACCATTATCATCAATTTTTTCAACATCCGGATGCATGTTCATATTAATTCTTGTTATAGATTAGTAATCATTTCTTTTAAATATACAATATTCTACTATTGCTTTAATTTTATTGCATAGACAGACTGCAAAGGCCTTGTATCATAGTTGATCTTGACTATATCTATTTCTTCCAAGTTTTATCAACAGGGTATCAACGTGCTTGGTGTTTTATCTGGTCTTGTAAGTACTCCCTATATTTGAATCGTTAAAAATGAAGCAAGAAATATAACTTAAAACAGTCGTTGTTAATAAACTCTCTTTACTTAATAAATAAATATGTTTTCGGCAAATTACAAACGCGCCAAAGGTGTCCCTTCACGCCAGCACCAATGCAACAATCGATAAAACATTTTAAATAACCGGCTTCTCGAAACTTCGCATTCCGATTTCAAAGTTGAAGGGAAAAAAAGCGTTCGCGCTCTCGTTTGTGCATAACGTGTATTTTATCTGTGGCAATTTAATATACGAACTTTTTTTGCGCCTTTCCCGCCATTGCGAGGCACGCGTTCCGTCATGCCAAATATACGACGATTAATAAGTGATAAGTTTTAGCATTTTATTTGTGAAATTAAATGTTATCTATTTGTACAGGATTATCATCATGTCATCTTGGTTAGATGACTTGATTAGCGTCAGCATCAGTTGCGTATCCAGTTTGATAGGTTAGTAGTAAAATTCGCTAAGTCCTTTGCTCTATGACCGTGTGCTCTCTCTTGAGCCAGCAATTTCAAAACAAGTGTCATTCAAAGAGTTTCTATCTTAATAACTCGTATTTGGTGAGCACACGTAATGCCTGGTCTAAAAAATAATAACACCAACAGAGCCTTAAAAGCATACCGATTGCCAAAATAAAATGTTCAGCATTAGAATATTTACTGATGTTGATAACTTCTGTTGTACTTTATTATTTGGTAACCATAGAAGGTAAGCGTTGATAACAACTGTTAAACAAATTTTATACTCGTCATAAAAGCTGACGTTTCAATCTTTCATCATATCGTGGAGGTGTTTAGAAATGTGAACTTTATCTGATCTCACACAGAGTTAATAAATAAACAAATAACGTCTTACATTTATAAAAGCAAATAGATAGAGGGAATACAGTGTACGAACTTAATTTATTACTGGTTAATCGAGTATTGAATTATACAATGACATAACCTGATCTATAAATAGAAAACAAAACAAATATTTTAGGAAAATTTTAATACAAAATTCTATAATTTTTATTTTGGTGCATTATGCTAGATCACACATTCGTTATTAGTAGTAGTTAATCTTGTACAAAATTTTACTGGCAAATTTCACGATATATAATAAGTAAATATTTTTAAAGGAGTAAGTATTTGAGGAAATTGAAATATTGCCGGCACCTATCGTCACGCGCTACGACCGGGGCCGCGAGGTGGGCGCAAGTGGGGAAATTTCCAGCAGCATTAAGACGCCAACTGCTGGCAGTCGCAAATAGCTGCTGGAGAGGCGATGAGATCAGTGGGTGCTGGAATATTTTCGTCTGAGTTCTTTCACCCGTCCGTGGGTGGCTTCCGTAGGTCCGCTGTGCCCGCGAAAGCTTTGGTCTTTCTCACTTTTTTCTTGATCACGCTTGAATTTATTTATTGCATATTCGATGGTGTTCTCTGCTGCACTTTCAGTTTATTTTCATTAATTAAATGCATATGCTTTTACTTGTGGTTTCATAACGTTTAAAAAATTTGTTTACACTGAAAGTCAATGGTAAAATTTGCATACACGTTCTTACTTCTGTTATATTTTGCGCGTTATTTTCAATAAAAAATACTATTTCTAAAAGATAAACTATGTTACAATTCAATTTATTGGCCTGTTGAAATATAATAAATGTAAACGGCCGAGACGTAGGAGAAGAATGAAAAATTCTGGAAAAGCTCCTACAGGCCTGCTAAAATAAGGAGTCTCTTCGTGTTAAATCTACTTTTGTATTTTTTCTTCTTTATCTGTGTATGCATAAAAAATAAATAAATAAAAATAAAGAGCATAAGTTAACGTTTAAAGCAAGTTTAATATAAAGTTGTACATCACACTATGGTATATAAAAGATGAAATCGCAATAAAATATACTGTCATAAAACCTTGTGAAATGATGTACCCAATGGCGGACCCAAAAAGCTTGATTCGTTTTTGAAAAGAGTTGTAATTAATGAGTTTATTGGTTCAGTGAGCGTACACTATAATTATTGTGGTTGCCTTGGTGCCACGCGGTTGTTAGACCTGGCTTCACAAGGCGAACTGTCCAAAAAAATCGTGGCCTCCTTAAGGTTCAGCAACTTTGAGATTCGATCTTGATATACTTTTACTCACATCGTATCTCTTAATCGTATCTGCATTTCATTTGCATATTTACCACTTTATCAATATCTGCCTTCGTGGCCTTGTGGATATCGGACTGTGATGCAGTCATGCAAGTTTCATTTAAAAAAAAGAATTAATAATTTACACGCTTTATTATATTAAAAAAAAAGTATTTAGTTAAATTTATTCAAAATAATATTGGACTTTTTAAAATTAAAAGTACAGAAAGAAAAATATTTATTCATTTTTTTTTTTTATAGAGGAGGAGGCAAACGAGCAAGCGGCTCACCTGATGGTAAGTAGTCACCGCCGCCCATGGACTCCTGCAACACCAGAGGGGTTACAAGAGCGTTGCCGGCCTTTAAGGTAGGAATATGCTC
>JAOCPS010251733.1:0-13502 GCA_025505425.1 Graphium colonna | reverse complement strand
CCTATCCAATGAACACATTCGCAACGGTTCGCTTGCCTTCAGGGAAACCGTCTTCTCGCTTGTCTTCCTTTCCATAAAAAATATGTTCCACTGCTAAGCAAAGGCCTCCTCTAGACAAGAGGGCCTTTGCTTAGGAATAGTAGGAATAGTAGCAGGCCTTAATTGGTGAAATTCTATCTTTTGTTTTTTTTTCCTCACGATTTTTCCTTAACCAAAAATCACGTGGTAAATCAGCACTTAAAATTGAAACTTAGAAAATAACAATATAATTGTTGCCGGCACTGGGGATCGAAATCAGGTTCGCCTTGATTACGCGTAATTGAAGGCGAGCGCCCGGACAATGAGCTGCCACGGCTGTAAAATATTCTAAAAAATATATTGTATTTGAAAATAATGTGTTAAACTCTTAAAATAAGAAGTGGGCTAAAATAAGAATACTGCCTCCTTCAAACTTTGGACACATGGCTTTGAAACTTTTGTAATAAATCCAATCGTAAGTTTTTATTGAAAAGAAACCGAAGGAAAAAACGAAGTGCGATCTGACAATTGTTACAAATCGTTTGGTGTTCAGTAGAAGTTCAAAAGTTTGTTTAAAGAATTTTAAGGCTAATATTTGGTTTTAAATTAATTATAAAATCGATTAAATTAATTAGTAAAGACATCCTGATCTATAAATTGATTTGATCGGTTTTAAATTAAAGTTAACATGTGTGTCTTAAATAAACAATAATCAAATGGTCAAGTTTATAAATAAGCATTTGATGCAGTGTTGCTTGATTTAGTTTTATTAGTTTGCTATTATGTTTTGACATTGGATTTTTATTTTGTGAGATGTACAAAGTTTTAACACAATCTTGTTTTAATCTTTATTGCTCCATGTCAATTTATTGTCCAAATTTCTCAAAAATTTAAGACAAGAATAAAACGATTTCATGGTTGTAATACTGTCTGTATTTTTTATAAAGATAAATGTATTTACATGCGGTAAACTGCTTCTGAAGATACAGATTGCCATATATTGAAAACATTTAGTATATTGTTGGATGTCAACTATTTCGTCTTGCAAATTTATTTATGTTTCCAATTTTATTCCCAGTCTTATTCTCTTCGAAGATGAAAAGGATGAAAACTTTTCTTCTACTGCTCTAGTGCATTATTTGCTACCTTGCCAATTTTTTCAATAAAATATACAAAAAAACTTGTCAAAATCAGCCTTCTTTACCTGTAATAATTTTTACGAATATTTTGATCTAAAAGTAAAATAAATAGAAAAAAAGATATAGGAATGGTCATACAACATCTGTGCGAAGTTATACATATGAAGTTTGTGGGTAGAAATATTTGTTATTTTTCTAGACTAAAGATGACGTGAGTAGATATATCAGCAAATATTTATCGCTAAACGTTTGCTAGTCGTTATAAATACTTACTATCCGCGGTTCCAGTACAGCGCGGTAGCTCCAACAGTCTCATATACTAAATGCACTTAATTTTCAATCGATCATGATTGAGGCGGCAGTACCTCTTTGATCGAGCAAGCAGATCAACAAAAGCTCTATGTAATATGTTATGACCTACCATCTAAAATAATTAGAGCACCATGCTGAAAGCCGCATTTGTTTCATACAACAATGTTCTTTTTATTAACATTGATCAAAATATTTCTTGACCTAGTCTAAGTTAAGAGCAATCTATGGATAAAACTAGAGTCCAAGCACTCCCCAGTTTCTTATTTTTTAATAGGATCGTCGGGTCTAGTCTTATAAAACATTATAAAGGTTTTGCCTATTGCGAGTAAGACTTATACCAGTTTCAAGTTATCCTAAGAAAGTTCGGCAAAAGAATATATAAAAAGCAGTACGCGATTTAATACGAGCTTTGATAGTTTTGTTACACTGTCCTTATTGTAAAATCTAGGTCTTGTGTTACAAGAGCGTTTTATAAATACACATCGCATAATGACAATCACCCAGATCCGAAACAAATATTTGTAGGTCGTACAAATATTTGCTCTGGATAAGAGTCGATACCACAACCTGCGACAATAAAGCTAAAGTCTAAACTAATGCACCAATCGGTCATTGACTAAAATTTTATTGACCTTCATCTAATTGATAAAATACATATCCAAACGGGACGTAAAGAATGAAAATTATTTTTAACCGGGAAGAATACAACCAATATAACTATAATGCAGAATAACAATTATGATAAATAATATTATTGATTAGTTAATAGTTGAAACATAATTAGAAATTCAAAATAAATCTAAAGACCAAATCAGTAAGTAAAGCACAGATTTTAATTCTTCGCTAAGAATTTATTTATGCAACAAATTAATAATACGGCTATAATTACTGCCATTTTAAACAACAATAGACAAATCTGTTCGGAAATTAAGTTGACAAGAGCAGGGAAAGCGATAAGGACAGAGAACAGCATTTATTAAGTTCCTAAGAGACGCGATCTGGGAGATGGATCTTATTTTTCTATTAATGTAAATACCTAACCGATTTTTCTCTCATATTATTTCCATGAAAGTTATTGATGTTTATGAGACTGATACCATTTCAAAATTTTGCCCTCAGATTTAAAAAGACGAAAATAGTATAATTATTAAGCTTACAAGTAAGCAGACCTTTATATTAAAATTCAGGGGTTAGGAATAAGCAATTGTAAACACAGTTATCAGAGATTATGTTATAAAAAATAAAAAAGGATGTAATAGTAATATTAGCAACACTGTAACTAATACAAATATACAGTCTTTAACATATTTATTTTTGCCAGTAAACGTCGTTTTTAATAAATAAGTAAGTAAAAGCCTTTACTTAGGCATTATCAGTTACATATTTATAACATTAAGTATAATAAAGGTCTTAATATTTCACATTATAATATCATATTTTAATGATTCTGTTATAAAAACTATATACCAGTTGGCTTATTTTTTTTCTTTTTAAGGTGCCTCTTCAACTGGTGAAGGTCAGCTATCAGCTTGGCAAAGTCCTCTCTACTCTTAGGTCTGCGGAATAACTCAGCGACGCCGGCTATACAGGTCGACTCTCGGAACGGGATTTTTTCCTTCCATCAACTGTTCTTTTTTCTGCTACTTTACCCATCATTATGAGCTGCAAGAGGGGAGAGCGTATCTGAGGTATCCAAGGTACGGCACCTTGGATACCTTAGGTACGCTCTCCCAGATGAGCTTTAAATCTTAAGCCTCTTAACAGGTATGCTTCTGAATAACTCGTCAGAGAACCTCAACATTTGTTATTTTCTTAATCCAGCTGATGGACACCATGCGTTTATATGTCCACATCTCGAAAGCTTCTATACGCTTTTTGAATTCTCTCTTCATGGTCCAAGACTAACATCGATGAAATGATTTAATACGATGTGCCAGATGTAATAATGCAATAAAACTTGATTTATAATACATAAATATCTATATTTGGAGAAAAAAATTGATAAATATGATAACTTAGATATAATGAGATGTAGACGAATACCTTATATTACATTCGAATTTTTGAAAGCCTCCGTAGCCTAGTGGTATGGGCACTTACTTTCTAAAACGGAGGTCGGTTCGGATCCCGCAGGAAAACAATAACTTTGTGTTGTTGTTTTTAGTAGGATTAGGACAATGCGGGCTGATCACCCGATTGCCTGAAAAGATAGATGATCCATGCATTGGATGAGCATGTAAAAATCGGTCCTGCGCCTGATCTCTCTCCGGGCATCTCAGCTCCATGGGGCTATGAGAGTGACAGAATGAAGAGAGCACCTGTGTTTGCGCATATACTTGTGCACTATCATATCTCCTGCGTAGTTGGCTGATCTCAAAGTAAATTGGCGGCTCTTAATTAAGTGTATTAGGCAATTAAAAGTAAGATTTTTTAAATATTTTCAATATCAAGCCTGATTAGGATAAAAGTTATAGGCACCTAGAAAAAAAACTTCATTTAACGTTAATTTCATTGAACGTCTGAAGCGACAAATTACTTAAAATTTTTATCAAATTGTTAAGCAAAAGAAGTCACTCTAATTTGCACATCTTGGCTATTGAGAAACGTTAATTTCGAAGGGTTACTTTAAATTTTACGAATTCTGGTATATTTAATTAAAGTGACCTAACTGGAACTCAATTACCAAGCAATTCTTTAGAGGGACGCTTGAAGCTTGTTACCATAAGGTAAAAAAATACTTATAGATAAAGGATACTCGACAGCTCGTTTAAAATATAAATGCTTAAAGCACTCACTACTGGTTTTCTTATGTTTCATAAAACGTGGACGTATCATGGACGTAAAAGCATTAATGTCCGCATTATCATCATTACCGGCCTGCTGCAGTCCTCTGCTTGACATAGACCTCCCCCAAATCGCGTCATTTAACCCTGTCTTCGGCTTGACGCATCCAACATCTCCCAGCGACCTTTCGCAAGTCGTCACTCCACCTAACTGGAGGGCGTCCTACACTACGTTAACCCAGACGCGGTCTCCACTCAAGAACTCACCTACCCATGCGGTTATCAGTTCGACAATTGATATGGCCAGCCCATTGCCACTTCAACTTGTGCTATGTCGGTGACCTTAGTTTTCTATCGGACCACTTCGTTACGAATTATATCCTTCATAGAAACTCCGAACATAGCACGTTCCAAAGCTTGCTGAGTGACTTTGAACTGCCGTACCAGCCGTACAGTGGGTGCCCACGTCTCAGCACTGTAGGTCATAACGGAAAGGACGCACTGGTTGAAAACTTTTGTTTTGAAAGACTGTCGAAGCAATGAGAAGAAGACTTAACGCAGTTTGCCAAATGCTTCCCAGACCAGTTGGATCCTGCTTTTGGCCTCCTCCTCGAAGCTGTTCCTGCCTAATTGCAGAATCTGCCCATGTTAGGTGTACTGGGAAACAACTTTGAATTGGTGGTCATTAACAACGATACGTCTTGGATCTAAATTGCTATTTATCATTACTTTGTTTTTAACCAAGTTAATTTACAGACCTATACATTCCGGAGGCTGAAACTCGTCTAGTTTTCTGGCGAGATTATTCGTGACAACTCTAGAAAACAACTTATAGACGTAACTCAGAAGTGAGATAGGTCTGTAATTTTTAACCAAGGTCTTGTCTCCTTTCTAAAAAAGAATATAAGCAAACTCATGCTCCACGCCTTTGGAATTGTCCCGCAGAGAAGAACGGTGTTGAAACGGCTCTGTAATTCCTTTATTACTGGGGCTCCTCCTGCCTTAAGCAACTTCAATGTAATTCCGTCCTCTCGGGGGCTTTTCCATTGTTAAGTTGTTTTAGAGCTATCACGATCGCGCCTTGGTCGATCTCTAGAAGATCATAGACGTATTGGCAAGTCAGGGTGGCTCTCGGATCATGGTTGACCTGCTGAGGACATGGAGCATGTGCAGCATATAAACGGCCATAATAGTCTTTAACCACGGCGAAAATTTCCGGCTTTGACAAAACGACTTTGCCTCGGTTTCGCAGTATCGTCTCCACTATGTGACGGGTATTGTGGCTCCGAAGGTCTCGGCGTATCATCTTCGCAATACGTTTGTTTAGCTTACCTCTTTGACGAAGTATCCTAAGTGGCTTCCCGTCTTTGTTATAAACCATAGAGTTTCATCCAGAACTTTGGACTTTTTACCTCTACGCTGCGTTTGGCAATTTTTGATGCCCTCGCCCATAAGCGACTCGACCAGATTTTATACGGGCTTTTCTACGTCCTTAGTGAGGTCCATTTCAGAAAATCCATGTCCGAGCATCCTCTGAAGCTTCTCATGGTCCGTCATGATTAGGAGTGTATTTATTCGGAGCGTGGATTTCATCAGACGGCTTTAAATGAAGTCGTACGAGGCTCTCTGACCTTGAGCATGAATGAGCTCAAGTTCAGAGAGCCTCGTAGAAGTCAGTTATTGGATCCGTAATTTAACCTGTTATTCACTGAGACACCTCTTAATATGTGCTTCTTGTCCGTCAAAATGAAGTTGATCTCGTTTTTTGTTCGACCGTTCGGCATGTACGTTTTTTGGGGTCTCTTCTCGAAGAAAAAAGTCATGGAAAAGAGTCCCTCTTTTTCTAGGAAATTAACAAGCATTTGTCCTCTATGATTCCGATATCTAAGACCATGCCATCCTATTCTATATTCGCTGTAGCTCTGAACTCTCACTTTAGCGTTAAAGTCCCCCATAACAACGTTGAGCTTAGCCCTGGTGGTATTGTACAAGGCTTTTGAAATGTCCTCATACATATCCTCCACTTCATCATCTTAATGTGCCGAAGTCGGTGGTAGACCTGAACAATTTTCAAAGTCGTCGAAGCATCATATACGCAATCCTAGTCGACACACTTCATCTTCAACGCTGTTACAGAGGACCATGTTAAAGATGAGATGTTTGATCGCCATCAAGGTAGTACATAACGTGGGAGGCGAAGAAGGATTTTTTGCATAAGTAAATTCTCAAAGAAGGGAATTTAGAAGAAAGGAAGAAGTGGGAGGGGGATACTATCGTCACAAAACGTAAGGCTGTGACGCTAACAGCTAGAGCAGTCCGAGGTCGCGCATCCATAGTAAATCCAGCCAGTTACCGGAGAGATAACTGTTGGATCCATCCTCTGAGAGATTACTGTCCTATAACTGTTGGATCCATCCTCTGAGAGACTACTGTCCTATGTCCCCTGAATGGAGCGAAAGGCGTCCACAGTATGTCGTCCGCTGTTTGGTCTGCAGTGATCGTCCGCTGCCAGGTCCGCTTAAGGTGGCCACGTTTCCACTTTCCTTTGGGATCCTAGTCTAGGACTTGCCTCGGTATGTAGCAGGATCCCTTCGGAGCGTGTGGCCAATCCAGTTCCACTTGTGGCGTTTGATCTGAAGGTCAATCGAAGTCTCACCACAGCGTTCCCACAGATCTTTGTTGGAGACTTTCTCAGGTCAGTTTACACTAAGAATATGGTGAAGAAAGCTGTTAATAAAGACATGGAGCCGATACAAAATGTCTTTAGAGGCCTTCCACGTCTCACATCTGTACAACAACACGCTTTTAACATTGTAACGGAATATCTTGAACTTGACTCTTTTAGTCTGTTTCGACGATTGCCATACAGATAGGGGCTGTGCGAAGGCTGCTATCTCCTTCTTGAAGCAATGCCCTCTTCGATCCCTCCGATTTCTTTGTCAATAAGCAACGGCAGAGAGCTTGTCGTTTTGCACCATAAAAAGACATACATAAAAAATGTAAAAAGATCTGAATTTCGAAACCCTCCAGCTTTTTTGAATTCAGACACTAATAACCAAAAACGACCATAAAAAATAATAAACGCATTTAGGTTATACATCTATATTCACCAAAAATAATATAAATACCCATTAGGTTTCGATTCCCTTACGAGTAGTTTCGAGTTTCAAAATATGTTTATTAAGTTGCTGTTTCTTTCGATTGCGTTTACGTAGAACTTTGTTTTTAACAGATTAAAGCTATTATAGACCTGAGTATTTGATATGAATTTCATTTCAATACCTCTACTTCTTCATGGGGAAAGGGGTAATAAGTTCGAAATTATTAAAAACAATTTTATTATGCGATTTAATTTCAAATATTTTAAAACTTTTAGTATTTTTTTTATAACTCCAAGTGACAGTAGACCTGTATTTCAAGTCCATACCTCAACGCGGTTCTGAGAAAAAGACTCAGATTCTAATCCCTTGTTAAGACTTCGCATGATGTACAAAAATTTGAGTAAAAAATTAGCAGTGCTCATATTGTTGCCACTTAAAAAAAAAGAGACAAATTTGCTCAGAAATGAAGTTAACAAGAGCAAGGAAAGCAAAATAAAAAAGTATTTTACTAAGCAGTTCCTCGGAAACGTGATCCGGTAGATGAATGGTTTTCTTCTAATGTAAATACCCAGTTCCTCACTGTTTCTATAGTTTTAAAGAAAAGAGTCGGAATTTTTTCATGGTACTTTAAAAGATGGACTAAATTAAAAAGGCGAAAATTGTTTTAGTGTAAAGCTTTACAGTAAACAGACCTTCGCTTTAAAATTCAGAGATTTGAAAAATCTGGGGACACAGTTATCAGAGATTTAATAATAAAAAAATTCAGTTACAGCAATTTGTACCTACTTAGTACCTCAATTATTATAAATGGTACTTTTATACAATTTGTTACGTATCTATTTTATTGTTGTTGTCCGCCCTTGTAAGCAGTTTTTAATCCATCGATTTGGTGGGCCGCGAATGCCAACCATCTTGAAGTAGCGGGGCGAACGGCGTCAGCGTGTCGTCGTCGGACACCAGCTACCATGTTCCTCATACGGTCGGCCTCGAAAGCCCAGTGGTATGGGCCCTTACTTTGTAAACCGTGGAGGAACAATAAATTTGCATTGTTGTTTCTTGTTTGGATTAGGGCAATGCGGGCTGTTTATCTTATGACCTAAAAAAAAGATAATTCATGATTCAGATGGGCATGTAAAAAATCGGTCCTGCGCTTGATATCTCTCCGGTCGTCTCGGATATCTGTCCCATAGGTCTATGAGAGTTACAGAGTTGAAAGTGCAGATGCATTCTCCTATCCAACGGATTGTTTGCGCGTATACTGATGTACTATACCTACGTACCTGCGTAGTTACTTGCCGAAATTCTCTAAGGACGACTTTTATTCTCATTTGATAAAGCAATTAAAAGTAAGATTTTTTAATATTTTTAATATCAACCCTGATTAGGAGAAAAGTTATAGACACCTAGAAAATACTTCATTTAACATTAGTTTACGTGCTCCAAATAAAGCGACAAACTATAAAAGTTTTTTAAGGTTTGTCGCTTTAAGCCAAAAAAGTCACCCCAATTTGTATTTATCGGCTATTGAAAAACGTCAATTAATCGTTACTTTAATTTTACGAGTTATAGATTAGAAGATATATTTAATAAAATTTATAACTCTGTTACTACGGAATTGTTATAAAGGTCTCTTAAAGCTTGTATCGTGCTAAATAAGGACTCTATAAGACCGGTCGACACGTATCTGGATGGAGACCGCGGCTAGGCAAACCTAGTGGAGGACGTCCTCCAGCACAATGGACTGACTATTTAAGAAAGGTAGCGGATAGTTGATGGATGCGGCCTGCACACCATGTTTGGCGCACTTTGGGGGAGGCTTACGTCCAGCAGTAGATGGCAATAGGGTGATGATGATGATGATGAATACCGAGCGCACATCGCGTTAAAACGCCGCGCGCTTTAAAGACTAAAGCGCGAGACAGAAGCGGGCGACAGAGAAGATATTCAGAAAAATAATAGCCAAAACATTTTTTTGAAAAAACAAGACTCTGTTTCCCAGCCGCTCTAGGTAAAAACTGATATTGACGTAATATTTGGCAGAATTAGGAACCAACTCAAAATAATATGGGAATAAGACTCGATCCTAAGATGATAATGGCTACAATATATGATGGTACGTTCGCAAACTTGACCATCATTTGAACGACGACCATAAAAGTTGCTACTGCCTTTATAAGTGTTTTACAAAATATATTTCATTACAAGATTATTACGGGACCTTTCACTTCAGGAATGAATCTCAATAAATATAAGAAATATTTATTGCTAATCCATAAAAAGCGTTGACATATAATGATACGCTTATAAAGCCTGCGTGGTAACTGAAAATAAAAAAAATGCATTATTTTTTTATTTTGATACCAAAACGATTTAATTTAAATCTAACAAAACTACTTTTTGTGCCCATAAATATTGACCTGCCATATTTAGGGTTTTTAAGTATGAGCCACTTTCTTCAAAAATATACTTTTTACTGAATTGCATACTGATCTGCGGCTAACTGCTAATTAGAGGGATGGAAAAATTTTCGAAAACTAGGCGTCCTGAAAAAGTGAAGAAGTTTAGCTTCTTTTTTAATATTAGATGGCTCTTAATGTAAATAATTAATGTAATCGTATATTTCTAACATTCACAAACACACAGTAACAAAAACGTTCTCAACGGATACCAATCGAGCAGTGTGAGGGGTGGACCAAGAGCTTTTTTGTATTTATGATCAGTAACAAAACCTTAAGAGGCATTTCCATAAAATATAAATACAGAGCGTACTTCAACGCGAATCAGGAATTACGACTTTATCTTAAACGCGTAAAGTTACAATTACTGCAATGTTTATCATATACGCCATTTTATAAGCTAATAATCTATATTATTATGGACGTAATGTAATGCGGATATTACATACAATCTGAAAAAAATTTTAGAAAATTATATGACCAATGTTGTGTGTTATTTTAAATTATTCGTATAAGCGTTGTATTGTTTATTGAAATCGATCATACGCTTACGCATTTCATAGATCCTACCAATAAATAAATTAAATTACATAAAGTTAAGCTTGTCATCGTTCAGTGTTACCTTTGACAGCTTTTTGGTTGTTAACTATTTAATTGGAATGTAACCAACTGGGCTTTAACTTTTACAGTTCTTCCTTAGTTTACTTTTTAGCATAACGATGTTAACCTCGACCGAAGTATGGTTAACAATATAAATACAAATAATTGACGTGACCTCTGTAACAGTTTCCTTAACATTGCATCCGCAACTTCACTTGTGATGGAACTATTACTTTCGGTATAGAAAAATTTCCCACTCCCTTCTGCTAGGGAATGAAATACATATAACAAATAGTTGGCCCCGCAAACGTTGTTTTACCATGTAAATTATTGATAATTAAGGAAAAAATTATAGGCATAGACTTAATAATATGATGTATATGTTATTAAATAGCAACGATATATTATTAAATAAAAATAGAGAAAGTAAAAAAATGTTATTGACGTATAATATTAATTTTAAAGTATGTAAATTTACATGTGATAATTCTATAATCTATCAAACTTTTATATGAAATATTTAGCTAATTTGCTATCTTCATTTATATTTTAATTCAACCAATTATTCGGAAGTCCAGACCCGCTTCTATAGAGCAAAGAAAAAAATTTGCTTGTTGTAATTTGGAATCCGTTTCAAGTAATTTAAATTAATTAATAAGACAACAGAGGCAAAAGTCTCTAGCAAACTTCTTATTGACAATCATAATAATTTGTTAAATGAACATTCGGATTTATAAGTGTAAGAAAAACATAATAATAACAATTGCTGTATACGCTTGGTAAATCAAAATATTCAAAGAATGTCTAGTAAAGAACTTAAAATTGAAATATTTCAGAATAGCTACAATACAGAAAACCTATGTATTACTGACCACTGGCTTTTAGACCATCAGCTAATATTTAACTTCAGATGTCTCCGGGTTTGTCTGTTCAGTAGAAAAAAATCAATATGTGGCTTTGGTGGCTCCTGAATCATAGTTAGTAACAAGTTAAAATTTAAAAATTATAAAGATATTATGAGACTTACTATTGAGCAAGCTATTGAAATAGCCTATGCAGAGCTCGAGCACTTCATTGTTGTATGCATATACAGACATCCAAATGTGTTATACGAATTATTCGAGAATGTATTGGAAGAAATTGTTTTAAAGCTTTCTGATTCTAATACAAACATAGTATGTAGTGACTTTAACATAAGTTTACTAAATAATTGCACCAAAAGTATTACATTCAGATCATTGTTAAATTCATATAACCCTGTTTATTTATTCCTTGAACCGACTCGTATCACTGACGTTTCAGTAATTTGCATAGATAACATATTTACAAACCGTCAACCGATCAATAAATCAATCATCGATATGTCAACTTCTGATCATTGTGTATAATTAGCTATACAACTAGCTTCGATAATAAATCGAATAAAAAAAGTAATAAAAATTATATAAAAAAATGAATTGAGAAGTTTAGAAGTAATATAATAAATAAACTTCCTGGTCTTAGCAAAATATTTGAAAACATAACTTTAAATCAAGTGTTGATACATTTTAACGCGCACGATCTTTTGAATAACAAACAATAAGGTTTTACGAAAGGTCGCTCAACTACTGATGCAGGTGTTCATCTTGTTAAAAGTATTTTTGAAGGTTGGGAAGTATCACAGGATGCATTTGGTATTTTCTGTGATCTAACCAAAGCTTTTGATTGTTTGATGCACGAGAATCTGGTCAGGAAAATAAGCAGCTTCAGCAGATAATGCCATTAAAAAATAAGCCAGTTTACCGTTGTAGATACCACACGATTAGTATACTTCAGCTATCTTCATAGTATAATGTCCTATGGCATTCTACATTCGGGTAGCGGATGAATGCGGGCTGCTCAATACGACATCAACCGAAGTTTGGTTAACAATATAAATGCAAGTAATCGAAATGACCACTGTAACATTTTTGTTAACATTTCATTCACAACTTAACTTGTTATGGAACTCTGTATGGAAAGATTCTCCACTCCCTCCTGCAAAGTATTGAAATATATATAACAACTAGCTGATCCGTTAAACGTGGTTTTTTCCATACAAATTGATAACAATTGAAATTTAAAAACTGATCAAGTGATAATTGTTTAGTTATCGAACAGGATTATTAAATAATCATATTTCTAATATGGCTATTAAAAATAGGAGTTAGCGATAAAAGGGTAAAAATTTAGGATTGTTTGTACTTTTAACGTCATATCATAAAAAATGGTGGAGATCACGATTATTTCTCAGACCTACCAAATATACATATGAAATTTTATAAAAATCGGTCAGATTGTTTGGGAGGAATACGGCAACTAAAACTGTGATACGACTATATCATATCTATTTTCTGCACTGCTGTTTCTGCATTAACTCAATTAAGGAAATATCATTACACAATATTGGACGAGGATAATGCTGAATGTCTAGCTGACAAACTGGAGACTCAATGCATCCCAACCCTACTGCCGGTCGACCCAGACCACCTCCGCACGGTGGACAACACAGTAGCAAAAAAAATCAAACGAGCCATTACGCGATCAGGTTTCCCCAGTAACGTGCGGTGAAGTGGAGGATATTATCAAAAATTACGACCACGTAAAGCCCCCGGCTCTGATGGCGTCACTAATAACGTGACTAAACTCCTACCCACCGTCATCATCCAACTATTGGTCGTTATATACAACACGGCAATAACCCCAGGCTTCTTTCCCACAGAGTGGAAGAATGCAGAGGTAATAGGTTTCCTCATACCCTCCAAAACTGCCACAAACCCCACTTCATATCGTCCGATTAGTCTCCTAAAAACCTTCGGGAAAATTTATGAAAGACTAATCTTAGCCCGCCTACGAAGTTTCATGGACTCTCGAGGGTTTCCCATTCCTGAACAATTCGGCTTCAGAGCCAAACATTCATGCACCCATCAAGTGCTCCGTATCACGGAGCACATATTAGCCGAAAGGCAAAGGGGTTACCACACAGGAGCTATCTATTTCGATGTCGCGAAAGCGTTCGACAAAGTCTGGCATAACGGGCTCGTATACAAGTTGTATGAGCTCGGAACGACCGAC
>JAOCPS010251622.1:0-13504 GCA_025505425.1 Graphium colonna | reverse complement strand
TCCTTAATCCCGACCCCATCCTATCCAATAAACCTATTATATCCGATCTCACAGGTTGACAACGCACTCGCAACTCTCCGGATGTTGCGTTGGTCTATGGGCGATGGGATCGCTTATCATCAGGTGAACCGTCTGCTCGTTTGTCTTCTTTTCCATAAAAAAAATAAACGTACCCCACAACTATAAAAGTTACCTGAACCCTCTTTTTATTGTTTATCTAAAATGGCTTCAAATAAGTTCTCGTATTTCTGAAAGATTTATTCATGTGTCTTCACTGAGTTGGAGATTGTAATACTATATTCCTGAGGACTTTTTTATACATCAACTAACGTATTACCCCAAATAATAGATGCGGTAATCTTTCTTTTGAGGTTGCGGCCAAAGTCATTAAATTATCAATCATACATTTTACTAAGTTCGCCACGAGATGACTTATAATACTTTCTAAAAAAAATACAGTTATTTTGTTTTATTTCTGCACAACATATAATTTGTTACGGCTCGTAAGGGTGTCAAAATTATAAAAGAGCTGAATAAATATACCAAGCAATGATATCACCGGGCTCAAATTAAAATACTCTCAACCTCAATACAGAAATATAACAAACATGTTTTTTTACAAAACTTTGCCCACAATGATACTTGTTGTTGGTTGTCTTGAAGTAGAGAAGTGTTACGTGATACAACAATACATATTTTTGAGTCTATAATAATGGCAAGACAGAAAAAAAGATTCCGATGAATGCCTACGTTTAAAAGTCGTCCATGTAGTCCCTGCGTAGTTTTTTCCGTGACGGTTTACTTCAGTCCATGCTAGTTAATTATAGATTATTGCATTGCCAGTAAGATACCATATAACGGATATCTATATCGAATTGCTATATCATAACAGTTGCTTACGAATTTACCTAGGATGATCATAACGATCTTCATACACCTATAGGTTGTCGTGGCATTATTTAGACAGACTAAACATTTTAGACACCTCAAATGTGTTTACCTTAAATATGTATTACTAGTTTTCCCTCTTTACTATGAACAAAAGCTTAAATAATCAAATGATTCGTCTGTAAAATATTGAAATGAATTCCATACCATACGATACTGAACAACTTATGGTGTGGATTTCATTAAAAGAAAATACAATTTTTAAATAAGAATCATACAGACGGGACAAAAATTAAATATATATAATTCAGTTTATAACAAATTCCTCTTATTCAAGTCTCGGCCAAGGCGGTCAATATTCTCAGAGATCAGCCAACTGCACAAAAGATATTAAATTGCATAAGTGTATCCGTGTGGCGCAGTACCGACTCTTTACATACCTTTCCGCATTTATTTTTAGGCCATCAGGTGATCAGCCATTATGATTATATTGTAAATATTTGAAATGAGGGAACTTATGCATGTATTTAAAAAAAATTGTGACTTACTGTTAACAAAAATGGAAAAATATAATTCAAATAAAAGACAATTTTTTCATATAAGTTTTTATAAGTGTATATAAACCTTCAATACGAATCAAACGAGCCAAAATTCGATGGATTTGCGTCATTAAATTAGAAAGTTCCTATGGCCGACTTCCATGTTTTTGATAATACGATATGATTGTATATCGTACTATCAACAATACTTCCTCTGTCGCAAACTAAAAAAGATCGGGGCGGCTGCGTGCTGTTAGGAAAACAAAGGCTGTTAATACTGTTAAAGCCAGAATTCGTCGAAACCCCATTAGAAAACGAAAAATTTTTTCGTGAGAAATGAAGATTCCGGTTTTAATTTTTTAAATTATAATATAACTGTCATAAAACTATATAATTGTGAAAAAGGGGTAAAAACTACAGCCAAAGTGCATATGTAGATAAAGTCTTGGATCGTATTGTGAAACCTCTAAACTGTATACTTTTTAAATATATACCGTGGACTTTCTAGCAGGTCTCTACAAATGGTCACAAGGCACAAACTACTCAAGCCTGACTTGAAACTAACATTCCGGACTTAATAAAAGCTGAAACATAATACTCATCTAGCCCAGACCTCAACCGTTTAAACTGCTAAACGACACGGTGACAATGAGTCTCTTAAATTTTTTTTGGAGCAAGCAGTGGCAAAATTTCTCTTAGAAACAGTGCGTTAATCCTTACATTCGTGGCCAGTCAAATCAAAGGTCTGTATAAAATCCAATGGTGGTCAAACCAAGGAAGATTTCATTCCCCGGCCATGCGCTTAGCCATTAGAGACACAAATTCCTCCAAGTTATCTTGATAGGCAAAATTGCTAGTAAATGGTGTGTCCCCTAAAGAAGGAAATCATGGCTGCGTAACATCAGAGATTGGATTGGAATCATGAGTGCCGTTGAACTGTTTTGCCTTGGAGAAGCACTTAAAGAATGAAGGACACATATTCATGCAAAATTTCAGCTTAATCGGAAACCGAATAGTTGGTCAAAGTTAACTTTCAAGATTTGATTACAGATGCACAGACAACGGGACAGGTGAAGCTAGATAAAGCTTGTAAAATACAATTAAATTAAATTTGTCTTCTTTCTTACGAAAGCCACAAAGCAAACTTGATGTCATGGCATTTACATTCGTCTCACATATATGAATGATACTCAGATGGCTGTTTTAATAAAACATGACATCGAACAATGTCATTTTGTAGGGAACTTGTTATTAAGGGTTAATTTATTAGTTTTCCCAGACAAGTGTCACTGTGCGTCACAGAAATTGTGTTGAAATTTGACTTCTCATGGCAATAATCTTATGCAGGCATGACCATATATATGTTCACTATTTTTACAAGTCAAAATTTCAAATGGAAAATCATTATGAATACCTATTTTGTAATAAAAATGTTATTATTAAAACCTTAAAATTTTAGATCGATGGCAACAGCTAGAAAGTTAAAAATAATAAATCAAATAATCCTTACGAGATGATTCACAGATTGCTTGTTTAAGGAATACTAGCTCAGTTTTTGAACCAAGTAAAAATATTTCTGTCAATGAAATACATAGATGAACTAGATTCTAAATTGTCTCATTTTGTTTTATCACAAAAATTCCATATAAAAAACATGAAATAAAGAATTACTGAATAAGAGCTTTACTGCGATTAAAACGTCCAGAACCCGATAAAATTATTTAATTCTTCTGGAAAAGTACTGTAGTCAAACTTTTCTTGTCTTTTCCCATTCTTACGGAAAATACCACATGTGATTCCACTTTTTAAATCTCGAACTAGAAATAACATGGAGAACTATCATCCAATTTCGATACTATTATCAATACCGAAAGTATTTGAATCTGTCTGTAATACCAAAACTATTGGAGTCTTTAGTACATTTACATTAATATAAATTAGTTAAACTCTACAGCTCCATATCAATATGATTTTTCAAAATCTTAACAAACGTTGACTAATCTCTTCAATTACTTAAATATTGTCTCAGTGCTTACGACAAAAACTCGAAGTAGATATGTTATACACAGACTTTCAAAAAGCTTTTGCATTTATGAATCTAATGATCTGACCCGTAAATTAAATTACCAAGTTCCTTGCAGTGCAATGCCTCGTCATTCTTCTGAGCTATTTCATTTAGCAACCACGCGTGCCAACTTTGACTTAATTGCTCCTATCTATAGAATATGTAATAACTATGATGGATTTTTTTGTTTACAACAAAACGATAGCAAAAACAAATTTAAGCAAACAAAAAACTATGCAACAATTGTTAAAAAATAAGTTGTGTTTGATGTAATATTTTGGTCTTGTCATCTGTTTTATTTATTTTAGATATTGTGTATGTCTTATTTGTAATTTCTAAAGTAATATTATTTTGTTAACTGTGAGTGCCACTTACCTTTTTAACCGTCATTCAGTGTTTTAAGCTTCCTCAATCGTTAGAGGTAGTAGCAAACTTTAAAATTAATAATGTAAAAAAAGTTGTTTTCTAAATGTTTCGCTGTTGCTTTTCCTATAAAATAATAACCAATCAATCCTTCCATCTGTTATAGGTATGCATTGCAGATGGTTATTGCTAACAAAAGATAATTCGGGAAGTAACAATATAAATTAATACTAAGTAAAATATTAATGTCATTAAAATGTTAATCAAACTTACATTAAACAAATCGAATCCTGAACTATTCGACCGATATATTCGATTTAAGCTGGTTTATCTAGTAGTAGTAAGGACTCCACCTCGTGGGGCTATTTGACTTTAAGCTTATTTAATTGAAAATTAAGTACAAAAAATTAAGAACTAACGGTTATCGTGGGGCACGATCTCTCCTTATCTGCCGTAGTCCATGCTATGGTGCACATTGAGAGGTCTTGGGGTGTCGTCCTTGCTTTCTGACAGAATGTGATCACCCTGAAGGAAGGCCGCGGAGAGTAAAAGGGAGGCAACTGCCACCCTGGAAGTCCGCACGTGGAGACCAGGGCGCAGGAGGCTGGCCTACGTGCGCAACCTTTTTCCCTGATAGCAATCGGCAGATAGAATGATAGAGAGGAGTGATGTTTCGTTACGCCCGAAAAGCACCATGTAGCAACGTACCTAGGTGTTTTAACAGTGGGCGAGAAGGGGCCTGGGAAGGCTACAGTCCCGAGGGGGTTGTGTTTCGTGTTCACGTCTCCCCGACGTAATGGTGCAACCCCCCGTGATGGTGCAACTGGTGTTGCGCAATCACTGTCGCTACCTCCACATACCCTCCTGCCGAAACCGAAAGTATGCACGGGCAACAATTATTGCTAAGAAAAGAAAACCCGGGAGAAGACAACATAAATTTATATCAAGTAAAATTTTAATGTGAGTAAAATCTTACCCAATTTTATCTAAAACAAATCGGATTGGAATAAAAATTAAGTTCTTAGTTATTTTTTTTCATTCATCTTAGCCGACAATATTGTGATAACTGCAACAGAAAAAAAAGAATTGTTGATTTATAATTTCAAACTTTAATTTAAGAACGAGTTACGTGTATACATACATTATTCGTCTAACGTGTCAATAAATCATGACGCTAATATCACCTCTCTGACAAATGAAATGTATCCATGACTAACGTCTGCGAAATAAATTGGATCTCATATGTCTGACGTTGAATAATATAAGGCTAATATGGTTTATTCGCAGTTGATTTATAAATATGTCAAGGTTACAATTTCACCTAACATTACTTTTTAGCTTTCTTCCCTTATATGTTATAGAATTAATGTATAACATTTTTGCATAGATAAATATAAAGGTATTTAAAGGTTTTTCTAGTATATAAAGTAACGACATGTTTTTACTTTTAATCTAGCTAATTTATCCACTTTCAAACCAGAGTTGAACATAATCATTATATATCATATCCGTTTATAGGGTAATCGCAAAATATTAATTGGAAAAACTTAAATACAAAAACTTTGATGTCGCTGATCAATAAAAGATATAGTTCTACGACGTGTGTATGTATTTCAAAGAGTCTAAAGTACTGAAGATAAACTTTCATACGATAATTCCGTAAATAAGTCTAGTTTATTAAACGGTATTAGATTTGAATTGATGAGAGCTAAGTTGAAAACCCAACGATATTGTTTACTACATTATCGCAACATGTGTTACCGTCTGTACTGCCTGACGGTAAATATTGAAGTAAATAAAGTAAATATATTTACTTTATTTACTGCAATATTTACCGTAAGATTGCTACTAAGAAATCTTACAAATAGTTTGTCTCATAGAAAGTGCCTTTAACATTATTGGCATACTAGCTTAAGTGTGTTCGAAAATAGACATATCTGGATTCCCAGACGGTCAATTTAGAAAAGATACTTTTATATATTCCAAAAGACAGTGAAACTCTGCTAACATTTCAAATGTTTGTTTATAAGAAGATAACTTGCCCTAAACCATTTTGAAAAAGAATCTTTTGATAGTAGTCTAAAGTTTACTATAATATTTAACCTGGAACAGAAAAAATATTTCACCGCCTTGCTTAACTAACCCTAATGTACTATTCCTTCTAAGAAGCGTGACATTTGCAGAAACTAAACAAAAGAACTGCTTCAGAGTCTATCCATGGGGTACCCCTACTAATTTAAACTGTGTAAAAATATTACGGTGAGGCAAATACCACTAAACCGGTCGCCGGGTTTAAGTTTTAATAGGTTCAAATGAGATTATAAATTTAAATATACATTTAGTTTGTCGTCAATAAAACTATCCATTCATTCCTAGGGCGAGGTTGTCTTAAATTACTTTTAAATTGAATTATAGATATTTTTTAATAGAAAGCGACCAATTTGTTTTGTTGAAGATATATTACATTTGTATAAAAGGATAATATAAATGTATGAAGCCTAAGCCTTTTTGAGGGACCTTAAAGGTGAGAAAAGTCATTTACTTTCCTTTTGTAGAAAACTTTGAACCATAAATTACTAATAATCTTGAAGATGTACATAACATAAATATTTTTCTTGGAGAAATAATTTTTAATGTTTCAACACAACATCAGCTAAAAAAATTGTTTAATTAAAGTATTTTTATTCATATCTATGCCTACTATGCAATATCCTACAGATATAATAAAACTTTAGTTCTACGACGTACATATGTATGTATTTCAAAGAGTCTAAAGTACTGACGATAAATTTTCAAACTTTAATTCCGTAAATGACAGAACAAGGTTATGAGATTGTCAGGTTGTCAGTAAATTCTATTACTTTTGTTCGGTAATACTCGTAGTCGTATATTTAATTGTTATTTTACATAACTTTTCTTTACGATTATTGATTTTGCCTATTTAGTTACAAAATTAAATAATAATTGTGCATGGATAAATAAAGCTTTTTAATACTTGTCGATAGTATAAGAAGATTATGGGTCTCTGTTTATTTCATTATACGATTTCCTTGTCCATGTTTCCGTACGGTCCATAAAATTTTATCTTGCTCTGTAAATTAACGACAGCTTAACTCCAACGCTTTTACTACTTTGCTTGGTTAAGTTAATTGAGACGATTAACTAAACAATATTCAGTTAATATAACATTTCATAATGTGTAAAGAGGTACAAAAATATTTAAATTTAGTTAGCTATACCAAGTATATTCTTAAAATTCTTGCTACTCACTTATGTAAAATCTAACTAAACATATCACTATTTAATTTTAAATATATTAAATATTACATAAAGTATTCTTGACTAATAACATAACTCAAATTTGGATTAGTGATTTAAAAAAAAACTATTTATAAGAGGGGCACTTCTGTGAAGATACAAGATCAAAAAATATAATATAAAGTTAGTTGTTTTTAAACTCGTCAAACGAATAATATGATGAGTAGTAGCTAACATATAACATGAAAATGGAGCGAATTTATACCTTTATTATTTTTAGTTTGGCAGTTGTCGTTTCTTCTCTGCTTCTCTTCTTTATTTCTTCTTATCTTCACATGTAGCAGTCTCTTAAATCCACACAGATAAATAGTTCAATAAGATATTTTGCCGCATTGTAACATAATTTACCAATGCCAAGTACATTAGTTATAGTAATATCAATTTTAATAATCAATATAATTTTCATACTTAATTCAAAACCGCCTCAAAATTGTGCTTTTGTGATTTTTTTTACTTACTTTGAATAAAAAAAACTAGATTCTAACGTATTGTTTCTTAGAAAACTTGAAAAGTGATCATCTGTGATGTGTTTTAAAAGTTATTTTGATTTGAAACAAAAACTTTTCTACCAATTTCTACCAACAATTTATGGAACTTCGAAAACACGGTTCATAATATTCCATATCCCCAAATCATTATCGACCTATATCAATTCTCCCTTTCCTCTCCAAAGTTCTAGAGGGCTGTACTTGATGAGCAATTTTCATCAGGGTTCGTTCATGCCATATACCACTGCATTTATTAAAGTAACGGGCGATTTAAGACGGGGCATGGAAGAAAAGAAATTAACAGTTATGGCGCTTATCGACTTTTAAATGCTTTTAACACAGTCCTTTCTATCCTTTCTCATTCAAATTTTGCACCCATTTGAGACGAGGAATGAGTAGTCATAACTGAAAAATGCAATAATGTAGCCTTAAATAGAAACATATAACATTTAATTTTGAACAAAAATTATGTAAGTAAGTGAATGAAAATTAAAACTTAACTTTGGTAAAGAAGTTTATGCTCATAATTTTCTTCCGAGATATCGCGGTAGTATTAAAACATCAATATCAACCTCACGAGACGTGTCAATATATAAACGGCAAATCCTCACAAGGTAAGAATTTTGCCTGTACATGGTTCTTTATTTAGGAACGTATAAGAGACATGATGTGTGTTCACCTGCTCTGGAATGTTTGATGAGCAATTCATAAATTGAAATAGGAAAGCTAGATCCACTATTTTTCTCCCTTCATAAAGTGAAAGAATTTGAGTTTTTTTGCAACGTTTTATGTAAGTCGCTTAGTAAGATTGAGAACGTTATTTAATATAGCTCTAATCGGTTGTGGAATATGTTGCAGTATGGTTTCCAGTTTTGTGAAGCATATTCTAAGTAAGAACAACAGTGCAAAATTTTCACTGTTTTAATATCTTTAAAGTTTATAGAAATTCTCATTATAAAACTTCGAGCTCTAGTGGCACTGTTTACAATGTCGATTGACTCAAAGCTCTTTTTTGATAAGCATATGTATCAAAAAAGAGCTTTGAGTCAAACGCAACTCCTAAATGTCTAATTGAGTTTACCCTCGTAATTGAGTAGTCTGAAAAGCGGCACTTAAAATTTAAGGGATTTTAGTTTCATGTGAAAGAGCACACATAACACTTGAACATATTAAGATCTAGCTTATTTAATTGCCAGTAATTATGAAATTTATCAAGATCTTCTTGTAGTTGTGATACATCTTCGTAGTTATTGACTAATAAAATGTTACTGATAAAACTTCATTATTTTCTCAGTTTTTTTTCCTTTGTTTTCTCAGTTTTTGTAAACATGATTACATCCAAAATTAATTGTTTACTATCTACATGGACATGATTTACAGCTCTATGTATATTCCTAGTTTGACTTCCAACCTAATTGAGTTCATGGACACAAATTTAAATAAAATCAAACTGGTCATCGCTTTATGAAATAACTGTTAACTCAATAAAATGTCAGGCAATGCTAATAGGCAACCCAGGAGTGCTAATTAAAATTGACTTTGTCAATTTACCCCCATTACAATATAATCACATGTCGTTTCCATAAATATGCAACTGTGAAAACTTTTGGTCTTATTTATTTTTTTATGGAGAAGAAGGCAAACGAGCAGGCAGCTCACCTGATATTAAGTGATCACCGCCGCCCCCTCCCGCAACAACAGAGGAGTTACAAAAGCATTGTAGGCCTTTAAGATAAGAGTACGCTCGTTTCTTGAAGGTTCCTAGCTCGGATCGGTCCGGAAATATTGCTGGCGACAATTCATTCTACAAGAAAGTCGTGAGTGGCAGCCAGCGAAATCGGACGGTTGTGCACTGCCAACCATCAAGGTGGTGTGGATGGTGTTTTTTGGTTCGTCGCGTAGTGCGTTGAGCAAAAGTATTAATCCAGCAGCAGGTATTTATTCGAAAATTCCTCGGAACACTCCCCGTGGTAAATATGGTAAAGGACGCAAAGAGACGCAACGTCCCTTCGCAGAGTCAAGGTATCAAGCCGACCGGAAAGAACCTGGTCGTCAACAATTCGAGAGGCCTGAATTT
The DNA here is from genome assembly GCA_025505425.1 of Graphium colonna. Classification (NCBI taxonomy): domain Eukaryota; kingdom Metazoa; phylum Arthropoda; class Insecta; order Lepidoptera; family Papilionidae; genus Graphium; species Graphium colonna. Next base: position 3,766 of record JAOCPS010251622.1, on the reverse strand, counting down.
GAATGGAAGGAGCCGATATTAAGGTGCCCCAGTCCAGAGATGATAGCAGTATTCCATTAGCGGGCGAAATTGCGCTTTACATAGTTGCATAAGACGAAACGGTTGGAAATACTACCTCGCTCTGCTGAGGACGCCAAGCTTTTGCTGTAGCTAGCTTGGCTTTACCTTGCAAATGACCGCGAAATTAAACGTCACTCGAGAACGCCAAGAATTCCGATCGATGTTGTGGCTACCAGGGAAGTGTTTATGATCCGAGGAGATACGAGAAAGGGTTTATTTTTAGCGGTGAACGCGCAAACTTTTGTCTTCTGTGAGTTAAATTGGACTAGATTTAGTCGACCCCAATCCGAGTTTGGCTAAGCAAAGTCTCGACTTCAGACACAAGTTTGTCCCAGCACTGGTCGACGTGGTCCTGAGAAATATTTTCCCGGCTGGTATACAAGGTATAGCGCTAACGTATTTGTTACGCATCAGCAACATTAATTGCTATTTAGTAACATAGCAATGAATGTTGCTGATGCGCAACAAATCATTTATATGCAGAAAGAACAGTGTGGGAGATAGTAAGCAGCCTTATGGGACACCAGCGTTCACAGACATGGCGTCGGAGCATGCACTGTCAACAAAGACCTTGATGCTCCGATCGGCAAGGTAGCAGGTTATTCAATTGCATAATTTCTCACGAAAGCCGTAAGATGATTTCTCGGTAAGAAGTGCACGGTGCCATACCCGATCGAAAACTTTTGCTACGTCCAAACTAACTGCCAGAGCCCTTTTCCCTTGCTCTCAACCGCTTCCGCACATCGATGGGTCAAGTACACAAGTAAATCGCCAGCTGACCGACTTTTACGAAATCCGTATTGTCGGTCATTGATCAGCTGGTGATCTTCAAGGTACGTGAGGAGTTGGATGTTTATAATTGACTACATAATTTTGGAGAACAAGGAAGTAATGGCTATCGGCCTGTACTTGGACGGATCTGAGCGATCGCTTTTTTTAGGGATTGGGTGCACTAAAGCAGTTTTCCAAGATAACGGCCGGAAGAGTAAGAGTGCCGAAGAATACGCGCTAAAACCGGTGCTAACTCTGGAAGGCACGTCTTCCGCACAATCGCGGAAATTCCATCGGGCCCACTCGACTTATGGATGTCGAGGGAAAACAATGCTTTTCGCACTGTACCTAAGTGAAAGGGGACCTCCCGCATTAGATGCTGGATGGCTGGATTTTTTGTTTTTGTTAAACAAATTACAGTAATTACAAACTTTTAAGTCCAATAACTATAAAATATTCGAAAATAGTAGACATGTATTATTATATAAAGGGGCTTACCATATCACATAACTCAATCTACGATATCATATAACTCAATCAATATAACACAGGCCATTTTCTACCACACACGCTACCTGCAACTACACAAGCAGGCCACACAGGCCATTTTTTGCCGCATAGGCTAGTAAATCTCACATCAATAGCAAGTATACGGTCATCCGCGTACTAACATTTTTAATTTGAGTTGAGAGTCGTCTTTACTTTTCCCGGAGAAGTGCGATCTTCTATTGTTTGTATCTATTGTTATCTAATAAGATTCAAATTAATTTTTACACTGTCTGTTTCTACTGACATTAAGTTTAGGAATCTAGCAAATTTTCCCATTAACAATTATAAAGAGCTTGCCATTATAGCCATTGTAACCCTACTCATAGTGCAGTTCATCGCTGAACATCTAGCAAGACATCTCGACATGTATCTATCTACCTCAACAACAGTTGTATATTGTATCTATCTACCTCAACAGCAGTTATGATATTCCTTAATGTAGATAAATGGTCGTACGTGTCCATTTTTGTGGTTTGGACATGTATCTAAAATATGTAGGTTAATATTGTGTACATTACAAAACTCTTTTCCTACGAAGCATCAACCTTGGACTTTTATAACGGGTATACTCGTATGCATCGAATAAACATTCGTCGTATTTTAGCATCTTAATCTATTCTTCAAGTTATGCTAGTTTCAATAAATTTTCGAACGCATTGTTCATATCTGGAAAACAAAAGCAGCAATAAGTCTTTTCTAATGTTTTCGCAAACTTAGGTGGGCGGTATTTTCATGCACATGATTAGTTGCACTATTATCATTTAATAACTTTTATTAGTCCAGTCAATTTACCACCAGAAGAGACAACATCTTATTTCATATGTCTTAATAATACGAATTCTTAGCACAATTGTCAGATTTTTGTCATAATACAATTGATTTTATTGTGTTTATGTTGTTCACCTTATAAGCAGTAGAATGAAATCGCGGTTAAATTGAAACCTTATCGTTCAGATTTAATGGTTCCTGTGGTCAGCAAAGGGATGCAGGAAAATAAATCTACGTGGTTCATATATTTGCCTCCATTAAACGCTGCATTTGATCTAAAAAATTCTACATACAGATGGATGTTGTGGCTATGTGCTTTCATTGTAGCTGACATATTTATGAAGGACTTTAAGGAAAAGGCCCATAGTACAGCTCCCATACATCTACATATATTAGATCTCTAGATTATATAAGCGGTATGTAGATAATACCTTCACAATTTTACCCTCAAATAAAATAAATGCATTCTTAGACTTATTTTACATAAATATTTTTTTATATATCCTACAAGGAACACCAATTACGCCATTTTTTAGCTTTTATATTTTATATAAACATGTTTTAATTTATCTGTCTTTAATACAACAAGTAATTTACAAAATATTTTAATTTATTATTACACATTTAATGCAGAGTTACAAAGCGCTCCTGATAATTAAGTTATATCTTAGTATGTACTAAGTCAATAATTCCCTATAAATAAAAATAACTCTTTACTATTGCTGCGCATTTATTCATTACATATGATTTAAATACATGGAGCAGCGAGACTTTTGAAATGAACGACCCGCATGCATTGCACGTCTAAAATGCAAATAAATCATGACGTTAAAACCACCCATTCGACAAATGAAATGTATCCATGAATTAAATCTGCCAATAAACGTGAGTAAAAAATAAAATAATTAATTTTATATTTCGTATGTATCGGTAAATGATATTAGGTTGACACGTATAATCGCATTCGACATTATATAAGTATATAAAGGCTGCAATTTCCATTTGTGCTTCTATGGTACTAAAGTATGCAAAAAATTGTAGAACTAAAGTACTGGATACAAAGTATATTTATTATAGTTTTTCACCCTAAAAGCGAGAAACATGAAACAGAGCAAATGTGAGGCCGATCTGCTCTCTAAGAATTCTGAATAACAATGGTGTTAAAACACGTTTCTAGCATATGAACATCTGTATCTTTTTATAATATGTTTGTACCTATGAGTATAATGCAGAGCAAGAAATTCCATAAGGTCCACTTTGTCGGTGGCATTGAGGCCTACTTAATGCGTCGGCAGCTTCGGTGGTACGGTCACGTACATGGCGGAGGAGAGAGTGGCAAAGCGCTTCTTATATTATGATGCATCAAAAGAAGGCAAGAGAAAACATAATGGCCAGCTCCTTCGCTATAAAGACGTTAAGAAACGATAGATGAGAAGATGCAACATAGAGCTCTCTCGATGGGAAGATTTGGCAGCACGGCGGCTAGAATGGCGAGAAAATGTGAAGAAGTGAGTGAACCATTACCTCAAATGAAGATGTCGAAAACCACCTGAACCAGTTTTTTGCTAGCAAGGACCAAAACTTTTATGAGAGGGGAATTATGTTACTGCCAGAAAGA
>JAOCPS010251294.1:0-13507 GCA_025505425.1 Graphium colonna | reverse complement strand
TATATCACAGTTTATTTGCCACAAGTCATCGCTGAAGTTCGGAAATCTAACACAAAGCGACGCATCATCCTACACCATGACAACGCAAGCTCAAATACCGCTAGTAAAACAATTGATTATTTGAAGCAGGAAAACGGAGAAATTCTTGACCATCTCCTGACCTAAACCCTAGCGATTTCTTCACTTTTCCTAAAATTAAGAAAACTTTATGTGGGCAAAGATTCCAGTCCGGTGAAGAAGCAGTCGACGCTTTCAAGTCGACCATTTTGGTCGAATGTCTTTGGAGTGGAATAAGTGTTTTAATAACTGCTTTTAGCTAATGGTTTAAAGCTTCGAGGTGAATACTTTGAAAAACAATAAACAATACTATAAGGTTCTAGTTGTGATATTTTCTTCAAACGACAAAACTTAAAAGGCAACCTACGTAACCTTTAATTGTAGTTAAGTACAATGTATTACCAACAACTTTTGCTGTATTTCTTCAGCGTCCGCTGATGCTAACATAAAGTCCTCCTGACCGAATTACATCCACGGTGGCCAATCTAATCTGAGATTAGCCAACTGCACAGAAGATATTATAGTGCACAAGTGTACGCGCATTTCTCTGTTCCTTAATCCGCCCTTGCTTTGTAATCCGACACGACCGGAGAGAGATCAGGCGACGCATGGATCATCTTTCTTTTCGGGCAATCGGGTGATCAGCCCGGATTGCCCTAATCCATCCGAAAAACAACAACACAAAGTCATTGTCCTCCCGCGGGATTCGAACCCACGACCTCCGGATTACAAAGCAAGGGCCCATACGACTAGGCCACGGAGGCGACCGGCGGATGATGCTAACATATTGTTTATCAGTCTAAACCGCAATATTTTAGAATTGGATTTGTACTGATGACTTAATTGTGTACATACTTGTAATTTACCGTAATTTGGTTTGTTAGTGATTTTATGATATGTCTACAGAAATGAGTTTATTATTGTTTAGAGATCGGATAGATCTGCGTGACACCACTGTTAATGCATAAGTCGGCATAATTCGTTTTTCTATACTACTTGTACTAAGAGAAATCACATGCATGGAGTTCTTCGAAATTATTATTTCCTGCCATTTTTATTTCAGGAAGAAACTTCGGAATGATTTTGACGAAAAGTATCATATCCAGCATCGTGCGTTCGTATAAAATCGATGGAAAAAGCATTGGACGACTGAAGATGGAGTTACTTCTGTTCCCAATTAACGGACATCAAATTCGTATTAGTAAAAGATAAACTATTTTGTATTTAAAAAGTTAAATTATTTTTTAAGTTAATTTTCTTCGGCTCAATCTTTTTGTGATTTTTTTTTTCTTACTGTTATCTTTCGTTTATCTGCTTGTCCATATCATATTTTATCTGTAAATGTGTGTAATGAAAAACTATATAATTTTGCATATATTTCGAGGAAAAGATGATCCATCTTTTACAATAATGTTTTCCTAATTTACACCTATTTGAACCATTGAGCTACATAACGTTTTCGATTCCTTCAAATTAATTTGGAAATACTATATCATACTTTACTATTGTATTATATCGTAATGTAAAATTGTGAGGTGAAAATCAGTATAGCTAGTAGATAGCGAAAAGGAGCGTGGCTGTATTTAAAGAAAAATAACCGCATAAAAATGTAATAAATATTTTTTTAAATAAAAGTAAAATTTAATATGACCACGGTTATCTAGAACTGAAACAATCAAATAAAATAATTAAGCAAACAAGCATTATTTTCTAGTTATTTGCCGCTTTTTATTTTTTAATAAAATAAGGTAATGTTTTACCGCTGTCAATCTAATTTTAAATGAAGGCTTAATCTTGGATTATAAGTGCACTGTCTTACTAAATGAAAGCCATGTGATAAATGAGGTAATAATCAGCTAAGCTGCTAGTTTTCCGCTCCTTAACTCTGCTCTATTTTTCTGACCATTTATCTTGTCATTAACATCATGTTGTCATGTTTATAGAATATATTTTGGATTTTAATAAAGTATTTCACACATTACAACATCTGCTAGTAAAATTTAAGAAGCATAAATATCTATTTTGATGGGAATAAAAATTTCCAATTATAGGTTGCCCTTTTACTTTTTGAGTAAAAAAGAAGGGAAACCAAATTATTTTTCTCTTAAATTAACCGGCAGATATCAACTAATGTGAGAATATTTCTTACTAAATTAATCTCCTAATTAGTTATGGTTCGGTGAGAGAGATAGATTCTTAAAATGTTCAGTGCCATTATATACGTATTGATACTACTCGTAATGCATACTATTACATTATGTTTTAAAATATAGAAAGGTATTTATATTTATTCGTTTATACTGGGTGACTGGTTAGTCATTTTCAATAGATCATATATAAAGAATTTAAATATAATTAAAAACAAATATTAATTTATTACTGCGTAAACATCTAAAGGTAAACAAATTATTGGACGGTTTAAGTTCATCCTAGCGGACATGGCGCTGTCGGGGTTGAGGCGGAAGACGAGGGGTCGGCTAGCGTACGTGCCGAACAGGCGCAGCGCCTTGCCACCATACTTCATTGGATTATTGGAAAGTTTGTTTGAAAATGATGCCTGTAATTTGATTACATAAATATGATGACCATCAAGTACCGAGTGCTCTCCTTCGATATCGTTAATGACTCACCAATAAATCCGTACATTGGTAGAGAAGATTATTTTGTATCAATTATACATTTTAAATAAAGAAAAGAGCTATATGTATAGAGTTGACATTTTTTCTGTAAGAACAGTTGCATTCAAAATAAAGAAATAAGTAACATGCTTTTATATTTATTTCTACTCTTTAAATAAAATTCATACCAATTACCAAAGTATTCAAATGCAGTACCTGTAGGTATTATTATTAAAATGTATACATTTTTTTAAGTGCGTAGAAAACAAGAGAAAAAAATAATGTCGCCAGGTACGAATCAATAATATTCAAATGTCAATTCATCGGAATCTAATTTGCTTATGTAAATCGTAATAGTTTTTACTAAATAATGTAATTCCATTATTAGCTGTAAGTTAAGTATTCAAGATGTTACTGTAAATATTTAAGGGCTGAGGATTTACTTACTCAATAAAATAAAATAAAAATAAATAAGTAAATTACATTCTATATAAAAAAAACGATTAAAATAATTTTTGTTGTACTACATTGAAACTGTATTTTCGAAAAAAAAAATGTTTGTCGGATAAATCGGTAAACATACACAAAAAATCTACATGGAACCTCTTTTTTATATCGGTTAAAAATATCTCAATAACTTTGAACGTGTTTTATTCTTCGGGCGATGTTTAGTCGTTTCCTCCGTCGGAGCAGTTAGCTTTTCTATCTTCTGTCTCGTTGTCGTTTTAAGCGATGAAGTTCTGGAGACGGTTTGGATTGGAATCAAAGGTTTCGTGGTAAAATCGAACTCCATCACTGCCTCGTGGTCTATCACGTCGCGTGAGTCATCTACACCGCATCGCAGGAACTTGCTGTATCTCGACAAATCCATAAAGCCGACACCGCATGGACGGTCGACAAGGCGTGACGTCATCATGCCCACAACGAATCCCGAGCAGACAATAACACTGCCCACGTCATCCTTAGACATTACAGAAAACATGAAAAATTATATAAAAAAATGATGACATAGAAAAGTGGAACATTGTACAGAGTTATTTACAAGTATGTTAAAGGACAATGCCTAAAAGCGGTACCAAAAAGTCTCATGCATCAAGATCAAAATTGCATAGCAGTCATTTCCGTCATTTTTTAATGACATGCTCTATGGATCTGATTTTTGAACAGAGAACTTATTTAAAGTACAAGAGTATGAAACTTGCTTTACATACGTGAAGTTCGAATCGGTCATAGAGATGTAGAATGCAATAGAAACTATTTTCTATGAATCGATTTTTCGATTTTATCAAATATCTTTTCTTTACGAAAAAACTTTTGTAGGAGGTTTTCATATAATAAGTCTAGTCTCTTAAAAAACGTAGTACGGTATGCCATATAAAATTGGGCATTGTCCTTTGAAACTACTTTTCAAACCATATCTGAAAGCTATCACTCTTCTTTTCTCTTTCCAAATTAAACCTGTGGAAAGTTCAGACTGTTTTTTTACTTTGTGCATATCCAATCTATATAGCATTTTTATGCATACCTAATCAAGTCTATAAACCTTTAGGTATTCGTCAAATTTTACAAGAAAGGTAATAAAAGTAAAATGACGCAAAAAAATAAAGGTACACCTTCATACATTTTGGAAAACGTTTTTACCTTTATTCATTCAGTCCATTATTTCATATAAACTATATCTTATCTTACATATATAGCGGACTAGTTTATTATTGACCTCATTAAAAGTTGTTTAATTAAACTCCAAAGAAAAAAAGTCAAGAGTAGCAATAAGCCTACTAGATTTTTTATTAGTTTTAAAGGCAGTTCAACATATTTTTTTAATTAAAGAGCTTGCAGGATAGTTATTGGAAAGCTTATGTTTATTACTAAGTTTTTGTAACTAATAAACCCTAAATAGGAGTTCAAAATTTTCGTTCCATTGTAAGTATAAAGAACGCGAAACAGAGTTTAATATAAGTTTATAAAACAAATGCTTCTGTATTAACAAAATAGGAATGTACATAATATTGCACAAGTTTTAATATGTTTGTAACTCTATTTGTACATTGACGTGATGTCAACAACCACAATGGCGATCATTACATTAACGCTCCTTCATTTTACGACCACATACATAAAACTAAGAGCTGTTGTAAAGTAAATAAACATATTGCACTTACCGGACACAATGCGCCGTGAGCTTCGGACTGTTAAATATAAACATGCATTAAGAGTTACTAGCCACGGTAATACATTTAATATTTAATTATAAAATAAAACAAATTATATTCCGAATTTAAACCACAGGCGTCAAAGTTATAGAAATCGAAAACGATACAGAGTATATCTCGGAACAAATGGCAGGTCACCTGCATTCTCTATATCGGGCCGATATTCGACACAAATATAGATCTAACAAAAAAGTGCAACCGTTTGTAAATTATCCTTTTGGTAACGGCTTCAAGTCATTGCCAAGCTGGGACAGCTCATTTACTCTCACTTTTGTAGGAGTTCGCAAACCAGCTAACTCCACTTTTGTCAAAAACGTGGAGTCCGCAAAAATATGATTTGAAAAAAAAAATCAAACGTTATTACAATGCTTTGAATAAATAGTTAATCGATGTCTAGTTTCTCTACACGATGAATTTTATTCTTTTTTGTGTTTAGTTTAAAAAAAAAACAATTTTTTAGGGTTCCCTTGACAAAATTGGTCAAATAGAGTTAGCCGATTTGCGAATTAAGGTATCGATATGCATTTTTTCTATATCAGGCCGATATTCGACGCAAATATAGATCTGACAAAAAAGTTTGTAAATGATTATTTTGGCAAGGGCCAAAATAATCATTACTAATAACTGGGACAGCTCGTTTACTCTTCTTTTGTACTAAAATAAAAAGCATATCTGCCTGCTAAAAATTAATTCTGTCTTCTTATTCTACTGCTGTCAGTCGTGGCACGTATTTTGTAAACCTTAACTTCTGACTTCGAACTTCCGTTTGAGCTTCAACTGTTCGTATTATCGATTGCTAGTCAGATTAAAAGGATATGAATAGATTACGCGATTGCCTAAAAAGAACAATAATCTATACTTTGAATGGATACATTAAGATGTAAAAGTAATGAGCCCAATCTCTCTCCGGTCTTGTTAGATATCCATCAGAATCATAAGAGTAAATAAATAGAGAATACGATTATATCCGTGCAACTTGTGGACACAATATCTGACAGAGGATTTATTATAATTTATCAATCAAGCCTGTGATCACGGTTTTATTAATGACTAAAAACGGCGTTCTTATTATTTTAATAATCAATATACATACCTTGCAGTCACTTTGTCGAACGCATAGAAAATTGTTTTCATAATTCCACATGGGAGTGCAATGATCGGCTGGTAATATTGTCACATCCAGACGCAACAGATATATTTGCAGCGGAATTAAGTAACCCTGGAAATTACCAACGCAATTAAAAAGTATATATTCTTTATACATAATAAAAGACACACACATACAGAAAAGCTTGACAAACCGATTATCGGCTCCTTTTACCAATTGAAATTAATTTATTTAAATTTTATTGTTCCTGTCCTAAATCTGGGCCTATACAAAAGGCAAACTTAACGCTATTAAGCATTCTCTATCAGTCAACCCTTGGAGTAAAATTAATTTGATTCAGGTGAGAACAATATCTACAACAGTAAAAGATGTTATATGATATATTACATCTTTATATAAAAAAAAATATTTCTGATGGGGAAATATGATGCGAACAAAAAAAAACCCTGTATCTTTGACCCGTTCATGCTTGCTGTTGTTTGTACAAAACAAAAGATCAAAAACGATCATGCGAGTTCACACAAATAAAGCAATTAGATCACACATCGCAGTTAGAGACATTCTTCGGTACACTTAAGTGAATATCCCGTTTAAACATACTTGAAAGAAAGTAGAAAAATTAAAAAGATCAGAATAAGGGAAATACAAATTAAAGGCACAACTAGAAACATGTTTCGCCGGATGCTGGATTGCATTAATCAACCGACACAACAATAATACTGTTGTACATGGAACTACTCGTAAGTTTGACAAAGTCAAGTGGTTTGATAACTGCAATATTACTAGGCGATGTGCTTTATCATTACAAGACGCAACATCTTGGGGATCGTTACAAGTTACCCATTAGAAGAAATTTCTGCGTAAAAATCCTATCTTCACCTTCACGCTAGTTAAGTCCAGCTAAGACTTTCAATATCAAGAATAATTATTAAACCGGCGTTAAATATTTTTGGTTAAAGGACCTTATGATGTTCCTGGCTTCGACCGTTACGACGTCGGCGACTTGTTTATGTAAATCCAATTTTTTATGTTTGATATCAAGATACTTTCAGGCTTACATTCACACAAGTGAGTTTATCATAATATTATTGCCTAAAGAAAAAACTTTTAAAGTCTTTTGAAGAAAATTGAGCTGAAGGAGGCTAATGAAACTTGCCATAGTTTGTATTATATCGTAGTGGAATGCAGAAAGGTAATATTTTATATATCATGCATAAGAAATACATTAAATTAATAAAACACACACTACCATACCGATTTACATATCACTTTTTTTATGGAAAGGAAGACAAACGAGCAACAAACGCAACATATTTCAACTTTTACATTACACATATAATATCCAATATGTGAAGTAATTCATTAAGAATACTCCGCAAATTGACAAATGTGATATTTGATAAAATTAAATAAAAACGGTAAAAATTTGACAATTGCAGGAACTAATAAGTTTAAAACTACAAACTAAGTTTTTTTTTGTAGCATATATACATCATATTACTCAGCCGAATAAATATCATATCTGACTAGAACAACGATTATTATAAGACTTTTTTTTATTAGGAATAGCAATTAAATATTTTATTTTGCTTTTAGTAACATGATACTTTTCTTTTCCCTTTCTTAAACGTAACGAAAAACATGATGAGACATGTTGGCACGTTAGACGTTTTTTGGTTAGTCGAAATCCACTTGAGTAAAGTAGATTTTAGATTATCTCCATTGTTCTCGGTATATTCATTTGTTTGGGCTTGAATGAAATTATTTTTTTCTTGCCAAAATAATTTTCGAAAAGATAAAATTGACTTAACATGCCAAATTTTAAGCCAATACGTTAAGCATTAGGGCCCTTTCTTTATTAGGTATGGATATTTTTTTCCTACTGTTTGTAAAAAAACACTGTTTGAAACTCGAAACGTAACTAAAAAATATGTATTAAAGTTAAAATGCATCGGTGATAGCAAAAACAACAAAAGTAACAATAAATAACGGCAAACGAATAACTCCGAAACTCAAACAAAAAAGATTACAAAAGTAAAATAAATGCTAACGCTATTAGATTCGCAAAGCGAGAGCGGGGTCACGTGCAGGGTAGCAGGAAGAGGGTCGAGGTTTTGAAGAGCATAACATCCTTTCACAGCTTTTGCTGCACTTTTACGGCCACGCTCGTCCGTAAGGCATCGGCAGTCGACATAAAATAAAGTATACAAGACTTTTGGGGATGCCGGATGGCCATGTCTACCCTTTTCTTTTCCCATTCCTATCCCCTCCAAATCCTTACTCCCGACCCATCCTATCCAATAAACCTATTGTTTCCAATTTCCTAGGTTGACAACGCACGACGGGATCACTTACCATCAGGTGATCCGTCTGCTCGTTTGTCTTCCTTTCCATAAAAAAGCGATTTTAAGCCAAATCAAGTTAATGCCACTTTTAGTATACTTACATTTCTGCGACTGCCCCAACCAAATAATCTACAGCTGCGATCATTGTAAAGACTCTGGATCGTTGGTGCAGCAATGCCATAGCGGACTCTGTTCATGACATAATCGGAGTTTTCCTCCGGCTGATAGAATGACAGCGGTTGTTCCAGTACCATTAAAGCAATGTTGTCCCCAGTGCACGTTTTCCATCGCATAGTATGATTGTACCCTGAAACATGCTTGAAATTTTACATTACAGGAGGACCTTTTGTTCTTGCCACCAAGATCTATGATAAAAACATTGACTAAACAAATTTCCATAATACTGATATCACCTCACCGAAAGCCAGTCCTAACGAGAACAAGTACAAGAAAACTTAAACACGACTACGTACCAATTGCGCTATGAAATTCATTTGACATTTCCAAATTAAATAATATCTAACTTTTATTTGACACTTACTCTATAAATTGTTTCTAAATACGTGACTATAGTCCTCTAGAGTGCGCCGCATACATATTATAATGACATCACATAACTCATTACAGATGTTTCAAATCATCTTAGCACATGGGTCTGTGTGGACCTAAAGCTTGTATAGACACAGTTACTGGGTATGCGTGACAAGAGGTATGATGAACAAAAGACAAGTCTGTCGAAATTTGAAAAACAATAGATAACCTTAATAATTGTTAACTAAACATATTACTCTACAGTAGGGATTTTGCAGGTTATTTTAATTTAAAAGAAAAACTACTAAACCGATTTTCCTGAAAGTTTTATTGGATATAAAAAGGATTAAAATCGGTTCATAGATGGCGGAGACATGCGCGAACGTAAAAAATATATAAACGAAGTATAAGGCTTTTAAAATGACTAATAAAGCAGAAAAAAATTGAATATCGCCGCAAGGTAATCGAAATCCAGTTTTTAAACATTAACCTCAGAATACCACACAATTATTATATTAAACAATCAAAACTATGTTCTATATTCAGAGACGCTGACTTGGCAACTGGATTTCTACGACATTCAAACTATGCACGAATGTGTGCATGGTACTATGTAATATAGAGTGAACCACAAAAAAGTGAAAAAAAAAAAACATAAAAGGCTTATTTAAAGAAAATTCAAAAATAAAAATATTTCTAAACGTAATATTCTGAACATGATATATCAGAATCTTAAGCAATTTGTGTAACACAAACATTCTTATAATAATTTGGAGGTAGCCCAAACAAAAAATTATTTCGAAATGGTAATTGCAAATGTTAATGCGTTTGTTCCGAGGCAAACAAACAGCATTCAGATTTACTGTATCAATAAAAATTACTCTCACCTTCATGTATACAAAGATTATGCACCAGTCTTCTGACTCCGGAATTTTCCAAAAACTCGTGAGTGCCGGCGAAAATTTCAAACTTATATTTTTCTCCAAAAACACAACTAGCAGTTGTCAGAATTATATGGGGTTCGATTATAGCACCAGTACAAAACATCATGGCGTGCGACAAATAGTAAACCTGTAAGTCAATGATTACTGAATAATTTTATTATAATTGTCTTTCCGACCCGTAGCCTATTCCAATTACACATATGAGAAAAGGTAAATAAAAGACCCACCGTAAAGGATTTCACTAAATTTCTGGTAAATTACACAATACCTTATAACATTTTCTATCTGTAGGAAGAGCTTTGAGTTCATTTTAGGCTAGTTTTTGTTTACTTTCTTACTACGTTAAATTGGAACAAAATATGAATAACATACTTTGCAATAAATGACACAAAAAAGAGTTTGTAATGTTTTTAAGTTTTGATTATCATTACTTACAACTTACAATGAATTGTGCCTCAGTTGGAGTAGCTTTTTGACCAAGAAAGCCTGCGGCATTGTCAAAATCTATATCCACTAAAACAAAGAAATTTTTACAAAGTTTTCTTCTGATTATGTAAAGGTGATTTGTGATTGACTAGGGATATTAAAGGAGAGTACTCGGTTCTTGATTGTCATCATGTTTTTTTAATTAAATTAGACTAAAGACGACTAAATTTTTCAATAAATTAATGAAGTATGGCTGCTTGGCGCGGCGCTTGATTGTCAGTACGCGCAAGGTCGTCAATCGAACTCCCGAGTTCCGTCTCACTCTGCCAACGCCATGTCCGGAACATGAATTGCGTAATGAATGTTTTAACTTTTGATTATGTTTACATTGTAGTAAATAAATATTTATTTTTATTATAATAATATTTTTATTCTTCATATATGATTCGCACATATAACGCCTTCAAGTATTGAAAGCGACTCACCAGTCATCGTGCATATAAATAAAATAAAAAAATGTTTCTATGTATGTCCTGCATAGACTTAAAAACTAACCGTACTATGTGCTCTAAACCGATTTCTTTTGAAAAGCCGCTAGCATTAAAATAAAAATGTTACTAAAAATATTTCCATTATCTCCAACAGATAAAAAGTCCTCATCTTTTGTCTGTCTGCCAAAAAAGAATTGTGTTTTAAACGTTGTACACGCCGGTTATCCACTAGTCTAAACTAAGATCAATTACCAACAAAAAATATTTTCTCATTATTTCAATGTTGCATATTTGAAAGTGAAAATCTATAAGATTTTCAGTTTTAAATGTATATTAAGATTATATGATGTAAAAAAAAACAGTCAAATAAAACGAAGAATAGTTACGCAATGTAGCTATGCCACCAATCTGTCCGGCCCCCATCCTGCAACTTCAGAATCTCAATACGCTTATACCGCCAAGAAATTAAATTACAATCTGCAATCAAAATGTATACATTAGTTATTAATCAAGTTCTCGTTTACTGTTTCTAAACAATGCGATAAGAATACACAAACTATAACTTGTTCGACCCTAACATCTATATATAAAAAATTTAAATGTTTGTTTGTAATGATATTTATATTTTGAGTATTATTGCTTGTAGAGCAACATCTTTCAACAGCTCTAGCTGCACTTTGCAGTGGTACTCGCCCGAGAAAGTACTACCGCCACTCATAAAAGTTACTAAACTAAAGCATGCATGGCTTTTGAGGTGCCGCAGGGCCATTCCTACCTTTTCTTTTCCCATTCGTACCGATGGCCGATGGAGCCGACACATGTTAGAGTGGAGACCACGTTTAGGCAAACGTAGCGCGGCTAAATATTTGGTAAATTTATATTAAGGCTTTGGGTTATTTGATATACGCCTCACAACATATTTAAAGAAAAAAAGAAGCAGAAGAAAAGGGCACACCTATGGAATCTGTAACAAGACAGATTTTTGAAAACGAACAAGAAGCCATTTTCGTGGATTATTAAACAAAATGTACGCAAATTTACTACGAACTGACGCCAAAGAACGTCAGGCAATTGGCTTTTGCTTGTGCACTGAAGTACAGCATTGTTATGCCACAGTCGTGGCTACGAAATAAACAAACAGGAGTCGATTGGCTGATAGAATTTCTTAAGCGCAACCAATTGTTATCTATGAAATCACCTGAGGCTATCAGTTAAAGTAGAGCCACATTATTTAATAAAAAGAACGTCGATAGTTTTTTCTCTAAATTTGCTGTATATATATATTTACGCACTTCCAATTAGCTATCGAAGGTTCGCGAGTGTTGGTGAAGATGGCAGCTTCCAGTGCGAAGGAGGCAAGATTAGTATGTCCCAAACCTTACCCACTCATCGCTTCACGTTGGCATGTCAGCCATATCAACCTAACACACCCCATGTTAGCGTGTTTAATTTATGTAGCTTGGTCGCCGCGCTAACATATTTTCTAGTCTTCGAGCCGGATCCTTAACACATTTATTGCTCCTTCATACTCGTATATTTCGCAAATATAGCACGCTCTGCTCTCATTTTAAATTCAGTTTTAACTGGTTTCTATAGTCGCTACGCCCCCTATACAACATAATATTGCATGTTTTTTTCGCTATATAGTACATATAAGTTGTAATTTAAATCATTTCTT
Organism: Graphium colonna; assembly: GCA_025505425.1. NCBI lineage: Eukaryota > Metazoa > Arthropoda > Insecta > Lepidoptera > Papilionidae > Graphium > Graphium colonna. The sequence continues at coordinate 1,096 of JAOCPS010251294.1, read as the reverse complement.
TAAAATTCGTTTTCAGTCTTTCACTTTTTCAAGTAGTGAAGGTAGACGCAACTTATCGCATTGTCGCTGCGCTCCACGTACAAAAAAAGTGTATACCCGCCGTTTTTTAACCGACTTCGAAACAGGAGGAAAGTGTTTGATTGTGAAGATGTTTTGTGTAATATAGTGCGCAACAAACGATTTAGGTTATAATCATTATTATAATTTAGACGCTTTATATTTTATGTTCATCAGTTATGTGCGAAAATGTCCAAAGACAAGGTAGTCTTTAAGGATGCTGAATCTTTTAGCTCAGCAGATATCGATCGTCTAGCCTTAATTGGCAAACGTGATGCTATATTTAACCGAATGCAACAATTTTATAACCGCTCGCAAAATATTACTGATGATTCTGAGAAGGATTTATTTTTATCGGGAATGATTTCATTTGATTGCTTGCAAAATAAATTTAATGAAATTGTAAATAAGCTAAATGTCATCGAATTAAAGATCAACCCATTATATACCGTTACTTTTCAGTGTATAAACGAGTTCGAGGATATGTACTGCAGTTGTAAGTTTTTTTATGATAACCTTATACCACACGCAACAAATGTCAAGACATCTGTTTCTCAAATTTTACCGCAACATAAATCTATAACTTTGCCCAAGCTAAATTTGATGTTTGATGGTGACTCAATGTTTTGGAAAATATTTTTTGAATCCTTCAATCGTACTATTCATAAGAATCAAGACTTGACAGATCGTGAAAGGGTTCAGTATTTAATAAATAAATTGTCAGGTCGCGCGCTCGCAGTATGAAAGGTGATAGAATTATTTCTCGATCAATTCTGTACGACAGTCTCCAGTTTAAACCCGCTCAAACTAGATACTTTGTCGAAATTTATTGTGTTACAACTCGCGCTCACACAAGTTTATTTACACAGAAAATTACAAAAACCGACTTCAACCGCCTTAATAGTGTACTTTTGAAACATATCTTCTCCGTTATTTTAATTTTTATGGAAATTTATATGAAGTACGAGGGTGCGTTTTTAAGTTCACGGAATGAGAGGGATGGAGGGGAGTGATTATGCTCATTAGGACCGTAACGTGT
>JAOCPS010251183.1:0-13509 GCA_025505425.1 Graphium colonna | reverse complement strand
AGATGTTATGCTATAACAACTCAAAAAATCTGTAGTTAAATTTACCGATATCTTCGTAAATTGATGACTAATATCCTAAAATTTTGACTTTTATTTATAATATATAGTTTGAAAATATTCCCATACAATTTTCAAAAACTAATAAAAATCTTAAAATATTTTATTTCGTGTAAGCTTTTCTAAGCGCTTACAAACGTCAAAAACTACCACAGGTTCGAACTTCGTGAACTTGAGGCTAAACTGAATTCAAACCGGGGCCATTTGTTTGCACTATCAAATGCATTGTCTATTTGATAGTAGAGGTTATAAAAGCTGTGCGTGTGGGATCAGGAAGGCAAGCCAGAATATATACTATAAAAACTATTTTATTGTTAACTGTCACTTTGGTAACTCTTTTATTATTTGTAATAGTTCATTGTATACGACAATATTAATACGTGGATATATTTACTCATTGTATAACAATTTTCATAAGGCAACACAGTGACTTTTGTGGATATAAAAGGGCAGCAGGTTAATAAGTCTCTCTGTCATTTCGTTGTAGGTGTTATGCAGTAGCGGTGCCGAAAAATATAGATCGTTCATTTCAATAATAATTTAAAGACTTACATCATTGTTATAGTAATCAATACATACACATTCAAGATATACAAAGCGACATTTGCGAATAACTGTCTCGTGGTAAAAAAAATTGTAGAGCATCATTTAATATGTGATACAAAAAAAATTAAGTACAACATAATAATTGCTACGTAAATTAATTGAAAAATCAAACATAAATAAAAGAACGATATATATTTATAAAGATGATATTATAATCTGTGAAGGTGAGTCCATATTTTAAATAAAAAAACGTATATGTATTTTACGACATATCTTATAAATAAAATCAATTTCACTATTGCTGCCATCTGTTTCATATATCGTATTTGATTTAAGAACGATGCAACATAACTAAATTGGTCTATAAATTATATAGACTTGCTTCGTTGACTAATATAAACAAATATACTATTAATTCCATTCCTGCCTTTGTAATGGAATGAATGGTATGTAATGGAATTGTGTGATATTGTTTCATTTGGCTTCTCCTAGTTTTGATCTTAACATATTACAGCTTGTTTGTAATGGGAGCCTATGACTAATCTATTTGTGGAACCCATAAACTGTTTACACTTTGTCAGATGCGCTGTGAATAATGAATAGTGAAGAAGCCAGTTTATTACATCGCAAAGTACACAGGTCAACGTTTTCTGACCTCATCTTAAGGCAGGGGTGAGCAACCCGTGGCCCTCGGGCCGCATGTGACCCGCTTCATCATTTTTTGCGGTCCGCCAAATGTTTAGTTATAGTACAGATATTCTCCCGATAATATATTAAGTTCTAAAAAAATAATCCAACTTCATTAAACATGTAATATGCTTGCGCGAGGTAGTAGAAAAGGAATTTTTTTTTGTTTAAGTATTTTAAACAAAACAAACATTGTTTGTTTCATTCTCTCCTACAATCAGTTAGACTTCTTCCTTTTAGTCGCTACACTCTTGGCAGAGTGGTCTTAGTCGTCATATCAGATTTGGTAGCACGCTTGACAATCCGTCGCCATTCATTTCTCAAGGCCGCTTTTCTAGTACACAAGTGTACCGGTGCATCTACTGCTACCCTGATCTGATCGGTCAACCTCATTCGCGATATGCCACGTGGACTTGTGCCTTCCACCTTGCCTTGCACTACAAGGCGCGATATGTGGCCAAAGAAAGTTAAAATTCGGGACTTAACAATGGAAGATAGGCGTTGCTTCATGTTCCGCTCTTGTTATATGGATTGGTGGTCCGAAATTAGGTCCATGAGATTATTAACACCCTCTGCCAGCACCACATTTCCAATGCGTCAATTTTCTTTTTCTCGCTCTCTCTTAGGGTCCACGTCTCCACTGCGTAAAGGAAGATGAGAATAATCAAAGTCCTTACGAGCCGGATCTTTGTGGCTTTAGTAATGTTACGATTTCCGCAAGTCTTCTGCATCTTGCCCATGGCAGATCTGGCAATTGTCATTCGTCGTTTGATTTCTTCAATGGTTCCTCCATCGTTTGAAATCAATGCTCCAAGATAAATTTATGAGGAGACAACTTTACAATCTGCGATTTCGATGATATTCAGAGAGTTACTTTGTGTGCGGTCGACAATCATCATCTTGGTTTTACTTCGGTTGATCTGAAGACCGAACTCAAGTCTGGTTCTTTCCAATCTGATCACAAGCTCTTCCATATTGGGAATAGAGGTGGCAAATAATGTTGTTTCGTCCGCATATCGTAAATTGGAGATTCGGTCAGACTTACAAACTGTTAATTTTAATTTTAGTAATACTTGTATTTTTTATGTAATATTCATAATATTAATGCAATTTTATATATTATTAAGAAGTGTGATTTTGGTCCGCCAATAAATTTCAAAATTTCGATAGCCCATTTCTAAAAAAGGTTGCTCACCCACGTCTCAAGGCTTCAGCTATTTAAAGTTAGTTAAAACATTGTAAATTAACATAATGAAACCGACGTAGATAAATAACACATAATAAAATTATTTATACGTACATTTTGTCCGTCTTTGGTACAATATTTAATATTAAACCTAGTTACATCTCGCAGTTGCTCAAGGATCAGGCTCTCAACTACAAAAATAATTTAAATATTTTTACTACTATTCATAAAAAAATTACATTGTAATTGAGAGCCTTATACTTGAGAAACTGCAAGCTCCTCTAATTGAGAAATGAATAAAATAAATTAGCGTACATTCGTAAAAAAGTTTTATTTTTAAAGACATTAAGCTAATATTTCAAAGAACTTCCATCAAATTGTTTTTGATGTTTTAGATTTTCTAGTCATAGGGTCTCATTAGTATTGTGTAGCGTTAAATACTGGGAACAATGAATTTTGCTGAAATGTATCTAATTTAGATTTATTTTACAACAGCGATTTCAATAATCTGGGCTGGGGCGATGATGGAAGCACAGTGACGACAAGGACAGTGCATTCATGCAATGCATTTCGATCTTAGCACTATCCAGTGTCATAAAAAAGAAAAACTTTATATAAATTCCACGACCAAAACTATATATCAATCAAATATACTGAACGGATTTAAATATTTGATTTTTATATGGTCTTGGTCTTCCGCTAAGTTAATTAAAGAAACATTGATGGAAATAAACTACGAGATAAAATTAGACTGACGCCGGAGTAAGTCAACATTTTTTAAATTATTCGGGATGTCAGGACATGGCATGTTGTATCCCGAAATAGTGACGTATTTAATTTTACCCACGAGGCTCATTAGAAAGTGCAGCTTCCCGTCAGCAGTTGTCAATGGCATGGATATTATTGTAACAAGTTTAAAAATAAAATTTACCACTTTACTATGTTTTTAGATTTTAATCTCGTTAACTGACATTCATGAAGTACTTAAAGTTCTTGCAAGAGTTTTCATGCATACACTTAAACAGTTGCTAAAATGAGCGATATAAGAGCAATAACATTTTATTTAAAAAAAAAAAAACACGAAACTATTAAGACCTAAATAAGTCAGAAATTGGCGCCTAAGTCGAGTCACGTGACATGACGTCAGAGCATAATATGACAGCTGATGAAAATGCGCGGGAAAATTGCTTGCAACGTTTAAAACTAACATTTTTTTTGTTATATGTATACATGCAGTTTTTAGATCCATCAAAAAACTCATTCTTTTTATAACTCATTAATTGTAACACGTTCTTTTTAGCCGAACTTCAATTTTGGATATTTTTTTTAATCATTCCAATAGTTTTGAAGAAGATTGTAAATTTCATTGCTTTTTTTTACTTAATAACGCATGTAGATGTAGATAGAGTAAATTTAGTATCAACATTACATTCTTTGTTCCATAACCATTCGGGAAAAGTATTTGTATGACATTTGATTTTTGAAGTGTAGGCATTTTTAAGTGTAGATTTTACGTATATTCTTGCAGCAAAACATAGTATTACTGTAGAGGCACTCTTTAAGAAATTGTACAATGAAAGAAATTTCTCGTTTTGATTTTCAAAGTATCCCATATTTACTGCATATTTTATATACGTGTATTGTACACTGTATTGAGGGCAGACAACTTGATCACAGGAGATCGTCGCAAAAACTTGTCTTAATGAGTGCAGCCATATACCCTCTTTGGACGGAGGAAGCGTATACGATTTAGGCCTGCCGCACACACACGGGTCGTTTTCGAATAGGATTCAAAATGTTCTAGAGATTGCACACACAAACAAGTTATATGAAAAAAATAATCGTTTGTAGAACATTTTGTATGCAAGCAGAGCATTCCGTCGGAAACCGTATGCGGTAAACCGGACCGGAAACCGAACATGTGCGGCGGGCTTAAAGGCTGGACGTTAACTCAGCCCGTTTGCGGTAATTAACGGCGAATTAAAAATTAAACCATGGCATATAGTCTCGCACGCACGGTCGGCAAAACCACTTCGATGTTGGGTAAAATTAAAAAAAAATACATGTATAAAAACATTAGGGATGAGGAGTCGTTAGTCATATTTTACAAAGTAACCATTCTTTAACTGATTTTCTGAAACAATACGTGTTCTCATAGAACCTTTGTCAAGAAATATCCAACCTAGGAAGAAAAAAAATCGAATTACATTTTTTAAACTTAAAAATTTTTAGAGACATAAGTCAATATAAGACTTCTATGAAAATAGTTTTTAACCGCAGCTTTGTCTACGTAGATTTATCTTTCATGAACATTCTCCACATTAAAAACGTGCATAAATTATCTCATGTGTTAGATTTTTCTTAGTCATAAATTAGTATTACCATACTAAATTCCGTCCAGCAATATTTTCAGAATTCGCGAACAAACGTTCACATAAAACTAATGAAAACTTAATTTTTTTCCCCTAGTATATTTTTAAATATCTTTTCTGTAGAAATATTATATAGATATACATATATCTTCACATATATAGATAAAACATAGCTCGATGGAAGCAACAGTTCCAATCACGTTAAATTGACGACAATCATTGACATGGACAAGGCATGTCGATGACACTATGGCACCATGTCATACGTCCTTACGTCATTGGTCGCCTTAATTGTCAGCTCGCGTGGCTTTTTACAATTAAGCGTGTGAGCTCAATGAAACTGACATACGCTACAACACCCTGTATATAACATTGATGGGAATTACATTGATATATCCGTGAGAATTTGTTGAAAAGTAATGACTGCCTAAGTGGAATATGCTTGCTGTTAGTTTTACGCGCCATATCTGGCGCATAAGACCCATAGGGTGACGCTCGAGAGTTTAAGCCGGAGCTTGGTTACTTTTTTGGCCAGGGGTTAAAATCAAACCAAAAGTGGGTTTCAGAGAAATGGGTCAGAGATATTTTCGTCGAAAGATGGTGTCTTAATAGATGAAAGTATTTTTCAATCTCGTAAACGTCGTTTGAAGAGTGAGTAATTTTACTTTACGAATTTTATGATAGATAATTTCTTTCTCTATATTATACTTTATCTTGAAAATAATTTGGGTCACACCAAATTATTAAATGGGTTATTCTGTAATTTGAGAGTTTTTTTCCCGACCTCAGGTTTCAACTATTCCTTATGCATCTGTCTGTCATAGAATAGATTTTTCTTTAAATTCTGACAAGAACTTCCAGAAATTACTGTGTTTAAACAATTATTTGAATATCTCCCCAGCTTTATTATATCCATATAGATTTATAGTTTCTGAGAATTACTTTGATATATCATTGATATTATATAAAAATCCAAGGACCATACAAGTAGGGATCATAAATGAAGAATAAATGTTATATTGAGTAATTAATTACGAAACCTATGGTCATCCTAGTAGAAACGGTGCGATTGGCCACTTTTTCGGGTCAATGAACAGCGCAAACTGGCCATCTGTTTGCTACCGGCATCATACCAAGGCTTCAAATATTTATTTATTTGAAAATTTGGTTGAAAACTATGCACATTTCATAACATAAATATGATGACAATCATGTAACAAGTGTTCCCCCTTAATATCATATGACTCACCAGTCACACTGTATAGTTAAGTGTCTTTAAAAATTACTCAAAACAATGTCATATAGCTTGAAAAGAGATAAATTATTACAGCAGTCTACATAAGATTTATTTTTTTAACAACCACAAATCATACCATATTCAGGTGTGACATTAAAAAATTATAAGTTGAGTTTTTATGGGCAAATATAAAATAAATGTGAGCTTACAACTTCATTAAACAGAACAAAACATATCAATAGAAAAACCAGACTTTAAACAATATTATCATTAAAATCACTGAACAGAATTGTCTCGCCAGGTCAAGTTAGTCATATATTATTCAAACATATCTGTATATGACTCCCATGTCTTCAAAATGGAGCCCAAACTAGAAGAAATTAGTACAATGACATCACCACAGTGTTAACAATTGCATTTAAATTGAGCACAAGTGTTGTAAATTAACTAGTGACTCTTATCAGCTTATTTTAAACAGTTATTTTTAGCTCTCACTTAACTATTACGAGCCAGTGTTATAAGTGGCTATAGGTGAATTGTTATCAATTTGAAGACAATCCATACAGTATTGTACTGTTGCTCAATTTAACTAGAAATTAATCAAAAAATCTTTAATTATAATTAGAATAAAAAGGGACTGTAAATGAAAAAATGATATTGAAATTAAATCTTAATATGAAATTCATATGTTATGAAATAAAATTTAAATTAAAATCTATCAAAAGGTGATAATAATAAATATCAAGTATGATTTTATTTTCTGGTAAGCAACTTGCAACAATATGTCACCATGCTTTTGGTGCAGTAACAAAACGATAACAACTACCTAACTAATAACATCTATGACAATTTATTTGCACTACATTGCCAGTGAGGTATTTTTTATCTCATATGATATCACCATATTTATAAAATTAATTTATTTTAAATTTAATTCAGATATTAAAGTACACTTAGTGTTTTTCAATACATTTTCCATTTAACAATAATGAGATATAAATTCTCTCTTTCATTGTTAAGTAAATTAGTGCTATTTTGGGGCAGTTTTTGGATAAAATTGCAGATTGTACTTTGCTTATTGTTAAAACTAATTAATTTTTAAAGTACATGTAATTTATAAAAAAATATTTTTTTAACTAGTAAAAAGTAGACTATGAGTTCACTATATAAGTGAAATTAATTAAAATTTTATTAGTAACCGCTATTCAGACCATTTCACATAATACCTTAATTTTTCCCCACAAATTCGGAAGATTTTATAATATCATTCAATTTCCAAACACAAAATTTTTTGTGCGAACAAAAGTTTATTATTGAGATACTCCTCTTTTTTTGAGGATGTGTAAAAATGTGTTTGTTAATTTAATCTCACTTAATATCAACACATCCATATTGTGTAACAATGTGCAATATATAGTACTGCAACAAGATACATAAAGAAGAATATGATCCACTGCAAAGTGAACATGTGAGTAAGATTTCATTTGAGACAGCTTTCTTTAGCACAACTAGTGCATGACACATTCTACATGTGTGGACACTTCAGTTGGTCCCATACTAGCATGCATTCTTCACTTTACAAGATGGACTGAAGTAACTATAGTAGTGGGAAATTCCAGTAAGAATTATTATCAGCCTATTTTATCTGCAATTAAGTACAAAAATCATAAGTCTAATGTAACAATCAAGAAAAAGGTAAGTAATAAATAACAAAAAATAGCATGATAAAAATGCAAAAAATTTCATTTAGATATTTCACATAAATTGTTTTTATTTAACTAATTATAGTAAATAAAATACCAAATTCAATTAAATCAATTTAAAAATAATGTAACATTTTTAATAATTATTTTATGAAAGTTAAATCATTTAGTATACTTTAACGGTGTTTTGTGGATAATCCGTGAGATGTAAGTGGAATGTCTCTCCAATTTTATCAAACCTTATGTACACAGTTGATAAGATAAACTCGCCAGCGAATGCTAAAAATCGCCGATGTGTAAATAATTCTGCGCTTAATTCGATGTCGCGTTACTTCATTGCATCACATCTCAACTTTACACTCAAGGTCCTACTTATTAAGTAACGTAAGATCAGCGGTCTTACTGCGCTGCCGCACCCGCCCCCGGACATAACTTACCCACGGTACTCGTGTCCATTTTTCCCGAATGCTTTCTTTCCACTATTGTACGTTTCTAATCAAGTTTTATTTATGAAATAAACTTTTTGAAACATGACAACACACGTTCCCACAAACTTTAAAACTTTTCACAAACTTTGTTCAAAGTTTTGTAAACACCGAAATTCGCGAAAACACTTATTACTACGACTAACCAATATAATTGTTAAGCACTTTTTGAACTTTACGCTATGAATAAATGGCAAATGATAAGAAACTTGTGAAAAGCTAAGGCATTTTCTTGGACGGCAGTGAAACTACAAACAACTTCTACTTCAAACAAAATGACATAAGGGGAACGGGGCGCGGGTGTTGCGTTAACTAGTGACGCACTGACGTTGCCATGATACCGCACAGATACAAAATATTCTTTAGTAAAACGTAAACGTCAAAATTCGTTACGTTATAAAAAATAATATAGTTAACAATAACTTTCATTACGTGATGTTCTTTAGATTTATTTATTATAAAGAAAAGTTTTGACATCTAATTTGACATTCGAACTAGTATATAGTTTTTGTCAAAATGTTTTGTCAGTGCATTACTTATTCACGCTGTAACAAATGTTATTAGTTGTCTACTATAGCGCCATGAATATAAAGGACATACATGCTCGTACTTGTATCATATTAGTCTATTTAGAACAGTTGAAAAGCCTTTAACCTTTTTGAAATTTTGGTATTCTATTTTAACCCTTAACACATTCCCTTAATAACGATCTTTCCAACGAGTTTGAGCAAGAGTGCTGGTTTCCTAATCAAAATCGAATGCTACTTTAATGAATACTCTTCGTAACTATAGATGGCATGCAGGAAACTTGAAATAAATCCTGAAAATCTTCGCCAAAATTGTCATGAAATAAGTTAAACATTATTTTAGAAAACAACAGTACGACGCAAATGTCATTTTAATTCATTCACTTTTTGTAGCTCGCTTTACTAGACAACTGGCAAAGAAAAATTTTTACATTTCAATGGTTCAAATGTGTGCCTGGGCTTTAAAATGGTTAAAATAGACTTTCATAAAGTAATTGAGCCTGAATCCTGCTCCGATTCAGAATTAGTATATTATGAAGCCATTAATTTTGAGATATTGACATTCAAAAGGAATTTTGTATAAACAATAACACTTACATTTGCTATGGCTTAAATGTTTTTCATATGGCACGAAGGCGTACGCCGGCACATCACCAATCTCCACAGTCCACTTGATCTTCCGTTGCTCGAACGGTGACAGTTGCGACGCCATCTTGCGGTACACCGACGCATTACGTCAAATATTAACACTATCACTGATAGAACGGTGTTTACCGTTTTCAATGAACACTTTTGACGTTAATCACACATCCATGCACTTCTTATCACTTATATCATGTTATGTTTTTGTACATTATTAAAATATTTAATACGCATTTGTACTTTTGCTCGTTATCTATTCATGGTTTAAAGGAATGTCATAAATATTTAATTGGAATTTTAATTAGGTAGGTACTTAGAGTAATTGAATGTATATTTATTATATTAACTAAATGTTTTTAGTATATATCACATATATGTTTAAACATTGGCATGTTTTTAAGTTTAACTTAAGTTGTCGATTACAATAATTTTGTTAATTAACAAAATTATTGTCATCGATCATTTCTAACATAACAATATCGGTCACCAAGTAACACGACAAAAATACGTAAATTATAATAAAAGCTGTCTTTAATTTTATCTTGCAAGAAACTTCCAAACAAGCAGGTGCCATTGGATTCGTCACTGTCCATAGCACCTGCAAGGTTGTTACATGTTTCCCCAGGATGCCCAACAAGAGCAAAAAAATACTTCACGAATGTAATCGGATTTAATACAAGTAGCAATTTCTGATTTGTGGATCTACGGTAGCAAGTTAAAGAAAGTTACGAGATATTCGTACAGTGCATCATAAAACTTAAATGTATTTCACGAACTTTTAAAAATAAAATGTAATCTTATCTCTATTAAAAATCTCTTTTTTTATACGAGATTTTCGATTTCATTGTAACTTAATATTTGACTATATTAATCTTGAAACAAATGTTTAGTTATACATACATGTAGTTATAGATATATAGATATATGTGCCTAGTGACATATTTTTTTGTGTTGAGTACTTATCAACGCGAAAAACAATAATTTAGCAGAAATTTACATAATTCTATGGTTTTATCAACTTACTGAAATTCTTCTCAAAATTGAGATTTATTTAAGTAAATCTATTTTACAATACTACTATTTATTTGCTGCGCTTTTTTATGGCTTTTAATAAAATTAAACTTTGAAAAATTTTGTTGTATTGGCGCTAAGTAAAGTATGCTCCCATGTTTTACCTTATTTAGAATTTTATTTTATTAATAAAACTTATTTTATTATAATTTTTTTCTATATCACAACAACACTTTATTTTTTTTATATTACTTATATTAAAATAGTAGGTAATTTATAGAAAATGTGGCAATAAAATAAAATGTTAAGTTACTGGGTAGCATCAGTAGTTAGCGTTTGCCCATCACTTTCCTGTTTAAAGGAGTAAAGACAGTTTTCGCGCCAAAGACAACTTTGCATGCAGCCATGCAAATGGCGCCCAGGAGAGGGCAGGATCGTCGCCGGAGGAGTTTCGCCGCTCAAGGTGAACGGCGACACGGCGCGCTCCTAAAAATAGCCATAGGATCGAATAAATAGTGCAAATAAAACTCTTGCATTAACCGCGGTCGGCGAAAGTGTGCCCTCGCTCGAACTTGCTAGTTACTAATTGACACCGTTATATCGACATTTTTTTCCGAAAAGAGCATTTCTATTAGCAATTTTACTAGTTCATTGCGAACAACACTACACATCGTTTTTTTGTGTATCGCAATATTTTTGTTTAATCTACATTTCCTGTGTAGCTAATTAGTTAAAAAGTTGCCCGTGCTAGTCAAATGTCAAACTGTTATTTTTATTTATAGCTGAAATATTTGACAATTCTCTGAGTATACGTATAGTTATAGGAACTTATTTTTATTATTCTTTTTTTAAATACGTCCTTCGGATGTTAAAATTATATTTATTAAAAACGACATCTGTGATTCGTTCAAGATCCAAAACCGTAATTATGTTATACGTAATAACCGATTCAAGTTTTAATAAATTATATGGAAGTGTTTAGTTATCCTGATGTACATAAGTGAAATTACTCGGCTCCGCTTGCATTTCTATAGATTTTTTAAACGGGGTAAAAGGACAGAGTAAAATTAGGTGAATGTAATTGAAGATCATTTTAAGATGTGCATAAGACAATTCCTGAGCAGTTTTTGTTAGAATGCATCCCGCATTGGATTCTTTTCATTTCTTTCCTGTGTTCGACGCATCATGTTATAGTCTATTCATGCCAGCAGTAAGTTATGGCGGCAAAAATTATGTTATTATTCTTTAGGATCAGTATATTTTTCTGGATGAAAATTAACTTTATCACATTGTTATTTAACCCTTAGGGTTACTGTATTTTTAACCTGAATCCCTATAGTTCATTTTAGAACAAACGACCCATACTTAGCGATTCACGGTCGGTCACTTTTTGTGTACAAGGAAAGCTGCCGAGCGGGAAGAACGCTCCCGCTTTTTGTTAGGATACGAGATTCGAAAGAACTCTACAGCAATCCTCAAATTCATTTTTAAAATTAAGGCCTGATAATTTTTTACTTTAAATCCATCGAAACATAACCCGAAAAATAAAGTATTTTATTTCTGTTAATAAGTTAATACATAATACAAACCGTGCCCTATAGCATTTTTTAAAGTATTACCTATTTGTCTTTGTTGCTTATTATTAGTAATTTTGATAATGAATATTACCCTCAGAAAAAACTATTGGCTACTGCTTTATACCAAGTATTAATTTGAAGCAAGCTTTTTAAAAAAGTAAGATAAACGGGCAGACGAACCGTCTGCTCGTTTGTCTTCCTTTGTCGTTTGTACCGATTTCGTCGCCAATTATGAACCGATTATATGATATAAGTCTTTTTCTTTTAATTAAAAAGGGATAAAGTCGAGGTGGTCCAAAATTTGGACAAAAGTTGGTCTTAAATTTCCTTGTTTTAATTAAAACAACTATGTCTAAACATATGGCATGAAAGTCCACCTCGAGGTAGTTTAAGTTTGAAGTTCGAAGACCGTTTAAAGTCGGTATCGCAATTTAAATAAATTATAATTCTATAACAATGTGTACTCTGACATTCTTAAAACGTCATCTACGAATGTGTCTACCTAATAATAATGATCCAAAATGTCAGATGATTCTGGCACACGTCGGCGCTTCTCAAGCGAGTTTGTTACAACCGTTAGATTTTAAGATTTTTTCTGGTTCTTTAACTTATTTTTACTTAATATTACCACATGGTAATTACACATAGTCGGCATAAAATAAAGTATGCATGGCTTTTGGGGATGCTGGATGTCCATGTCTATCCTTTTCTTTTCCCACTCCATAAACCTATTGTATCCAATTTCCCAGGTTGACAACGCACTCGCAACTCTCCGGATGTTGCGTGTGTCCATGGGGGACGGGATCGCTTGACATCAGGTAAATCGTTTGTTTGTTTGCCTTCCTTTCCATAAAAAAAGATAATACAGCGCGTGGTGTACAGAAAAAAGATTTCCCACAAAAAAGGGACAAAAGGTATCCCCAAAAGGAAGTTTTACAAACTGCTCGCGAGTGTTAGTCATCTTAAAACGATTACAATCATCTAATTCGACGCCGTCCATTAACCTTGTTAAGGTATATTTGAATTAGCCCGAGCAAGGCCGCGGGCAAAACCTAGCAAGCAAATAAACAGGAAAATGACGTGACTTATTTTTATAGAAACAGCGAAAACTGCTTCAAACGCTTTACAAGTAAATGTTCGCGAAACAAAATTTTCAGACATTTTAATTTAGGATCTAACATGTTGGACAGATTTTCATGAAAATATAATGGGAGACTGGTAAGTCACAATAATGTTGAAGGATGTTATATGTAGGAATCGTATGTAAAGAATAAAATTATTACTAATAATAAATATTGCTTTACTACCAAGTAAACATAATTTAAAGTTAAAAAAATAATTACGTAATTCATGTTTACCCTCGCGGACATAGCATGGCCGGAGTAGAGGGAGGTCGATGACCTGCGGTGAGCTCAGCTGTGTAGGTACCGCGATGTACCGCCACACTTCATTAATTTATTGGATAATTTTGGCTGGAAC
>JAOCPS010251182.1:0-23194 GCA_025505425.1 Graphium colonna | reverse complement strand
ACCACATTTTACCTCCACTCAGGATTGACTGGGATAGAATGCCCAAAAGCATTAAGTCCGCATTTGTTGTCCTAATTTTAAGGTACCATAACACTATGTGAAAATTCTATATTCTAATTTAATAAATCAAAAACCAATGTAGTTATAACATGTTCTTCTTCTTGCGATGTAAATTTTATTCTCGCATCATAGTCACAAATATATCATAAAGATTTAACTCAGACTCTCCTGTAAAGTTGAAGTCGGAAACAACAAGTCCAATTAATATAATTTGCAATATGCTTTCTTATATGGATATTTAACGTTTATCTATACATATACACAATTATTGCCGTAATTACCAAAATACTTATACTGCTACGTCCCAATAAATTGTAATCTAATCAAATCTTAAGATACAATCATTAATATTTAGACTGTCAATTTATCGTCTTTAATTATGATAAAATTGCACATCTATTTGTTTTTTTTAGGTTTTTGGACCAGCTGAATCATAAAACATCATTAATTCTCCTCCTTTCAATTATCCCCTAAAATAGGAAAGTGATCTGTGCTGATGATATTGTCCACAAGCGTTAGCATATAAACTCTCGCTTGCTTAAGCCTCATACCACGATGGCATAGACATTCGACATGAGCAGAGACAAATCGGGCGCAATTGCTCGTCCAGGTCTTTTGCCAGATCTGTCCACTTTTATTATTTGTCCATTTTTATATTTATTCACCTTTGCACAGCCAGGTTAAGTCTAACGCGACTGGGCTAATAAGCATTCACAGAACTTTTAATAAAAAGATATTTGTTTGTTTATAAAATTTATTGTATATGTCCATTACACTTATAATATTGTTCGAACCATTACTAATATAAAAAATATATGATACATAAAAATATAGTTTTAATTTTTGTTGTATTTTAATACTCACTATATCTTTACCGTCATTATGTAGAAACCTGAACAAAAACCCATTATTTCTTTTAATTTGGAGCTTCAAAATCTTTAACTCATTGTTATACCATTTTGAAATAATTTATAAAAATTGATAAAGACAAGCAAACATGTCTGTAATTATCGTGATGAAGCAAAATGTACATCATTTACGAAAAATTGCTTGAATTTATTAAAACTTCTTTAACATCAAATCTCGCGTTAATTTTATTTTGTTTTCAAAAATGCTTATTTAAACATGTATTAACATTTTTCAAAATATGTTATAAGTAAATTTAAATAAATTCTCTTTAAATATTTAAGTTTTTACATAGTCTCATATTACCCTTCTTGCACATTTTCAAGACATTTAATATTTATGTCATTTTTATAAGTGTAGTGCCCAATAATCACAAACACCATGGCACTATGTTGACTCGCGTTCTACCCAGTTGGCTTCTAAAGCAGATGCTACCAATCCAGTGAGCGCCGCAAACAAGGTGTTTACTCTTTCTTCTAAATCATTTATATTTATGTTGTTAGTCATGCTAGTGAAACATTGTCCATCTGTCTCATTTTATGTGTTATCAAGCTTTTCTTTAACCTCTCCCAGAAAAAGTTTTGATCAGATTCACCTTTGGGCCAGACAATGTAAGTGTTGGTCACCATAAGATAGTGCAGAGTGTTTGGGCGTTGTCGACGGGGTATGTCTTCTAGTAAAACTATAATCAGATCCTCACGTCTTGTTTCTAAAAGCCTGTGTCAAAAATGATTAAAACCCCTTCTATTAAACCAACTTTTCTTGAAAAGAAAAAATAGCTTCCAGGTATAATTTACTCAATAATATATACCATTTTTTATAATAGAGTTCTATGAATACAAATGTTATAAAACATATTACTCCTATATTTTATTATCGAGAACATGCAAAAGGCAATTATTTTATTAGGCCCATTCGGTTGGCGAGATTACTGTCTGATTAATTTAGTGAAGTGAAATATTTTTATTTTGGGATCAACGGGTGTAAACAAGGAGTTTTACAACCTTCTTCTTATAGTTTATATCATAATGAAAATTTGCAACTACTTTTCCAATATCATTAATAACTTACCGATGTTGTGCAAGATGCATTTCAAACTGACACCATTGGCTTAGCAAAAACTGTTTCGAAATTATTAGCATGATAGCTTTGGATCGGTCCATACACGATACAATATTCTCCAAGATAGACAAACCCACCTGCAATAATTCACCGCGTAATTTCACATTACGTACATATTTTCCAACAAAGTACATCTAAATGCCAAGCCTAATAAGGAACTTAAAACAAACGTACGTATTACTATGTATTAGGCGCATGATTTTATCGAAATTGACTTAAAATTTAATTTTTTATCTTGAAAATAGTTTTAGATTTACTTACCATAAAATCCCTCTCATGTAAACAGACGCTTATATTACAGTCTTTTTCAACGTGCGGTAAGAGATGGTCGAGTACCCAGGCTCTATCGTCATTACAATACGACACGAATACATCATAGTTAAATATAGTATTCTCTAGAACGTAAAATAAAATATAGGGTTATTGATAAACTACACATAAACCTACAAACTATTTCAAACTTAATAACTCAATAATGTTTTAGTATCATACACCAAAGATTTATGATATTAAAACGGTGTACTGTTATGTTATTTCCAATACACGAATAATTATTATTTATCATTTGTGTTACTACTATCACTACAATCAGGCGATTAAAAAATTACTTTGAAATTTACTTCCTATAAATAAAATAATCTTTAAAAGCTTACCATCGATCACTTCATCTTTGTTTATTAAACTCAGCATCATTGAGTTCCTCACCGTTATATAAAAATATCTGAAATTTCGTCTGAAAACATATCCCAAAACCAGAAACGGTATTATTGTCAAAGGTAGTATCAATAAATACAACCTGTTCCATGTGCTCCGCATCATCTCATCTATATCGACCTCTCTATTTATGTGGCAAGGTGGTATACTTCCAAATGATTTAGATACACCTTCTGTGACTTGCAGGCAATGATAAACGGTCTCGTCATAATCAAAAAACAAAAACTTTCCAGTGACTTGTAAAGGAATTTCCAGGCAAGTCTCGTTGTTACAACTTGGTTTTATTGGTCTCCTTGTAGCTATTGCATAATTCACTTCGATAAATCCTCTGTGAAACATTAAATCCGATGAGTTTTTCTTTCTGTCCGTTGATAGCGGTGTTATAATTTCGTCTTGTCTGTCAAATTCATTTCTCATTGCCAATTCAAATATCTCTCGAGCGTTACATGTGCACACGATGAAATTGCCTGAGATACCAATATATGATACATTCCCAATATCTTCAACCATTTCATCAGATATTACATTCACATTATTATTTCTAACTGACAAGAATTTTAAATTTGGCATTAGAGATATAGTTGGTTGAAACCACGCGATAAGTCTATTCATATCCATAATAAGAACTTGAAGACTTTTATGATTCTCAGCAAACGTTTTTTCTATCGTAGTGATTTCATTATTGGTAACCTTAAGTATTTCTAGTGCAGTGAGATCTTGAAAAACGTCTAAACTTGTCAAGCCAATATTGTCGGCATACAGTACACTCAGTGTTTTTTCTAATCCACTTAATGCTGACTCATTTACCAATATATTAATATTACCAGAAACATCTAAATATTTAAGAGCTATGCCGGAGAAATGACTTTTGTTCAGACTCCCTAGGGAACAGTGGCAAAACGATAACCGCTCCAAGTTTCTACTTATGCTTTCAAATCCAGGAATAATGCGTTGTGCCATCTTCGTAAAAGAAAAGTCTAAAGATCGCAAAGAGCGTAATCCCCGCAATACTTGCCAATTATCAAAATATAAGCCTTTGTACGTTCCATTTTTATCATATTCATAGTTCCTGCTAATATCCAAATGTACAAGATTGCTTAAACCCGAGAATGTGAAAGTGTCGATAAGAAAAATATTGTTTTCGCCTAGAAATAACTTTTTAAGATTTGGCATTCCGCTGAAAATGTAGTTCCCCAATTCTTGGATACCGCAAAGTCTTAAATCCAATTCACGAAGACGTGGAAATACCACTCCTTGCAGACCTGACGTCCAGCTGGTTCTTGCTGCGAATACATCAAACATTTATTTAACACATTGTATACAATCCCTAAGTATCAATATAAATGTGATAGCTGAATGCAGTTTAAGAACCTTCAAAGAATTCTTGGTTTGGGAACTCTTTAATTACAGATCCATACATTAAGAGCACACTAAAGAGCTCATAAACCAATCTCAAATGTTAAATTTAATCGAGTCTTTAACGGTCACTGTAGTCGAATAGGACTAGGATGTTATATACGAGCATTAAAAATTTTGTGAAATGTTATTTTAACTTAAAAGATGCATGTAAAAGAAATAGAAAGGAATGTAAAAAAAACAATAACGGAGCAATTAAGTTATAATTCGCGATACGAAAGTAGAACCTAAAATAAGACAAATGTACGGGTATATTATCGCATTTATATATTTTAAATAAAGATATTTGTATCCTGCAACAACAATGCCACCAAGGCACCAATCGCTACACAGTGAACATCTTTACAATCAACGCAGTGGTTCCCAAACTTTATTGGTCCACCGCCCCCTTTTTAGAAAAAGTAATATCTAGTGCCACCTAAAAATGAATACCCTTCTAAAATAACAATACCTATGAAATAGCGCTAGAGCCCAATTTAAACCACTGTTGTCTTGAATGAACGCGAATGGTTCAACACCCCCCTAAGTTACTTCAGCGCCCCCTGGGGAGTGCTAGCGCCCCCTTTGGGGACCACTGCTATAAAGCTTTCGCAATAAATATAACCGCGATAAAAACCCATTAAATATTACCAATATTTAAGTATTTGCATAAATTATGAAAATTATTATCTTTTCGTGAATAATAATTATGAATAATGCAATAACAAGACTTATTCCTATAAATTCAGGCTCTGGTTCTACTGACGTGCCGTGAACTATTTTTTATAAACATATAAGTAAATACATAAATAATGTACACGCACTGACGTGTTATAATTCGGGACCCTCGTGAATCGGGGGATCCTTTGACTGGGACGTGCGAACCCTTAGAGCAAAGACGGCAAAGAGCGGAATGCTCACCAGGTTCAGACCTTGAAGACCGTTCGGAAATTATAACAGCGTTACTAGCGTTCATATGCACTTTGTACGCGGCCGAAGTAACAACCTCTTCTGAGAAGTTGTTGCCATACAGTGTAAGGTACTGTAATGTCTCCGATAGCACGATTTCACATGAGTTTCTAAAGTCGAAGATCTGAAAAACGAAAGATCAATATTAACGAAGAACAATTACGGTGAATATTCTTCCACACAGAACTCGTATAATAGAAGAATTTCATTCAGGCTAGTACATGATGGACGAACCTCTACAACTTCTGAAGAAACAAAAAAAAATATGGTAAAATTTGGATATAGAAGTATCCTTGAATGCATTAGTTCATCCTAACGTTTTTTTATTAAGAAAGAGACAAACGTACAAGTAAAATCCACTTGGATCACCTGATGAAAAGCGATCACCGCTGACCATGGACTCACGGAAATCCGGAGGAATTACAAAGGCCTTGCTAGCTTTAAGGTAGAGATAGGCTCTATTTCTATATCATCCCAATATGATCTCACAAAACACAAAAGGGAAGTAAGTTTACCATCTTTTCGTGTGAGACGTTCTGTTTTAAAACTTTAAAGAAACTTCAAGAAATTGCTACATCATAAATGTTCTTAATATCAATATACGGAGGCCAATTAATCTATGTTAAACCTAACGTTAGTCGTTGTGTTGTATGAGTCATTTAAGTATATAACCGCCTCCTTAGCCTAGTGGTATGGGCGTTTGCTTTACAAACTGGAGATAGTGTGTTCGAATCCCGTGGGGGGACAATGACTTTGTATTGTTGTTTCTTAATTAGGTTAGGGCCATGCGGACTGATCACCCGATTGTATGAAAAAAAGATGATCCATGCGTCGAATGAGCATGTAAAAAGTCCCTTCAAATATCCTGACAATGAATCCACCCTTGCAATTCAGTTTATCCTTCTGAGTTGCTGAGGTCAGATGGCAGTCGCTCTGCGTAAAAATTGTAATTTGGGAATTATTTAGAAGTAGACTCCAAGTAATTTAAAAAGAGGCTAGGAACAAAAACTCATTTAAGTATACAAAAAGTCTTGTGCGTTTAATGTCAGATGAAAGTATACTACATTATTCTTTCGTGTTTCGTTAACACTGAGAAACCTTAACAGCTGAAGAAACTTACTATTGGCACCTGCCTCAACTGGCATTTCGCCATGCTCAAATATATCACTGAACTGTTACGCGAGCATGAGTGCTTCTTTAGCTCCAGTTCCAGCTCTCTTATACAATTAAGCTGGTAAGATACATCAACAGAGTTCGACCTATCTGAAACAATAAAAACAAACTGGATTGACTACAAATTGTAAAGGATACAGGGTTTTGATATTTTTAGACAATTTTTTCTATAAGACGTTACTTAGTAGGTGTAAAATTCAAGTTCTAAATGTAAAATCACAAATGGCTTATTACCATCGCAATATGCACGTCTTTTGAACATATTTTCACAGCTTTTCCTGCACTACTACGGCCGCGCTCGCCTGGAGAGGTACCACTGCCCTTTACTAAGTCAGCATAAAATAAAGTGTGCATGACTTTTGGGGGTGCCGGATAGTAATGTCTACCCTTATCTTTTCCCATTCCTTTTCCCTCCACTCGTGACTCTCCTGATGTTGCGTGTGTCTATGGACGACGGGATCGCTTACCATCAGGTGAACCGTCTGTCCATTTGTCTTTCTTTACATTAAAAAAACCATAATAAATTATTGACGAGCTGACCTGACGGCTCAAGTGATAACCCGTGTATACAAATAATCAATGCTATCATAAATACTGAAGCGGTTAGCTGACCGTTTCTGATGGCATTAAATTTGTTACACTTTCTTCATATTATTTTCATTCTTCATATTATATCATTTATATATTATAGGCCCATACTTGCATGCTCTGTTAATCTTCCATTGTAACTGACCCAAGTCTGGACGTCCGTCATATATCCAGTGAGGCATTGTGGTATGGGGACCGACGACTCCAATGACAAACTATATGTCATCAACGAACAAATCCTATGGAAAAAAACGATAATTATTTATTATATATTTGTAGTAGTCATTCAGCTTGGTTTTATCCTCCTTTTCAGCTCGGATATATAAAGCCATAAAACCCTGTGAATTCTCGACTAGTTATTAAAAATTGAGAATCAAGTATTTTTTGTTGCAGTAAATCTTATTTACATATTTACAAACACTTGTTAAAGTTCAAAGAAACCCTAATAATTACACAATGTGAAATCATCAAAGGTTTTGAATGAAACCTAAAAATCGAAATCTCTACCGCCGGTGGCTGTTGAAGAGTGCCAGGTATCTTAATTTGCGCGGGACGTCCCAATTTTCAGGGGTATGGAGACACGCCCAGATTTGCACCTGATCGGGACACTAAATGTCCACATAAATCAATAAATTTGTAAAAAAAAATACATTATTATTAGCAAGAACAAATAAATTGCACATCACATAACTATGTCGGGTATGACCATTCCCTCAAAATAGTACGAATCACATCACTAGTGTAGCGCTATACGTAATATATAAATCCAGACGTGTTAAAATAACACGAATAAAGTGTTAAATATTAATTATTCATAAATAAAGTTTACGAGTTTTGTAGACAAGTTTTACACACTTTAAACGTGTTAAAAATCTATAGTGTGGTGAGATTTTACAGTCCAACTAAATTTAAAAACGTGTGAGATTGACTTTTATGAAAACGCAAATGAAACTGCATCGGCCAACCAAATAAATTAGGTCACACAACTCAAATGTTTATACTAAACATCTTACCAGTTACTGTACAGATAATGCAAAAGTGAACTTTAGGTATCGTAATTCAGTTTTCCAATTATTGCATGATGACAAAGACAACGTTTTATAAGCGGGATGCCCTGCACACATGTTGTACAACAGTATAAAACATGGTGTGGGTGATAGTGAATTTGATTTAGAGAATTTCATCCTGAAGCTGAATAACCATTTTCCATACTATGCAAAGTCGTCGCTTTATAAGACTTTTATGAGATGCATGAAGCTGAATTTGCTCTTGTCCCGCGGGATGTTAAAACAAATGGCTGTTACTTCTCCCTGCCTACTGCTACCCAACTGTTCGATATACTAAAAGATAATTTTCCTACTACGCTGTGGCAATTCTTTAATTCAGACGAAACAGAACCTATTCTGGCATTTTACAAAACGCACTAAGTATTACAAGATACAGTATTATGTCTTGACAAGGAAAAAATGCTGTGTTTCGTAGATCAGGAAGTAACGTTTGAAATGAGTAAAAAATTGAGGCAGAGAATTGAAGATGAATTTGTAGAATTCACGTGCAATTTGTGTCATTTTGTGTCCCTATTTCAAACAAATCGGACCTGGCTATACTACTGGTAAGTCACTTTCAATACTTGTGCACGTTATATGTGGGGATCATATATAAATTATAAAAGATTATTAAAAATAATCTTTAGTTGACCATTGAGTAAGCATATTCGAAAGATAAATAAATATTGACGAAACGCATGTTCATTCTAACAGAAACGGCTAGGGCGGGGTGGCGAAAGGCAGGAGGTATATCCTGTATATTTAGACAGGTTCGTACACCATTTCTCCTTTATTATCAGTCTTGATTTCAATATATTCTCATCAAGCAACAACTTATTTTTAAATCGGTTACTCCGTTGAGCAACGACCTCTTCAATATAAAGAGTATACATAGAGCATAGTCCACCACACTCGGTGAGTATTTCTGAATACTGGCTCCAAGGTTGGTGTCGTATGCGGAAATGCTTGCCAGGCTGCTGCCAGGCCACAGCAGGGGGCCGCAGGCGTGTACGTACGGCCCTGCACTAGAACACGCTCCGCAGGTCGGGGGATTTGCCGCGCACAATGTGCTCATGCGGTTCCGAGGGGGGCATAGAGTGAGGGGAAGGGCTTAATTTCTAGCCCCTCCACACACGACTCGAGCCCGAAGGGCTACTCTAGCCGGACCGTGGGTAAACTAACGTAGATACCACGATCCGGTCACCCGAAGGAGGAACCCACTAAACCCCGCGGGGTTTAGTGGGTAATTTGGCATTTGGCTGATATCCCCACACGAAGCCTTCCCTGCTGCCGCCGCGGCATGGACGGCGAAATGAAAAAAACATTCCCCGCGTTACAATATATACGTAAATCAGCACTGAAAATGCGATTAAGAAATTAACAGTTTCATAGGTGCCAATACTAGAGTATGGTCTCAAGCTCACCTTGAGTAAACAAAATTGAAAGAAAGTGCCCTGACACTCAGATACCACGATTCGCGTATTGTCATAAGAATTTTTTCGGTAAAATTAGTCTAAATCGTAGCATTAATGAAATATTCTTACTTTACATTTAGTTAACCGTTTGATATTTACTGATAAAAATAATAATATTTTTTGATTCCAATACAAAGTTCACTTATCCTTACAATAACGCTAATCTTTTTCTGTTTGAGGAAATATCAACGTCTATAACTTAAGTAAATAATAAAACGTTACGACTTCGTAATCCACTCTTTATCTTTTTGGTCTGTCATGAAATATACAGTGTTCCTCCGAGCTCCTTTATTATATATATTATTTACGGCAGATGACCTTTGTAACTTTGGAACGTCATATCCACGTAAATCGTAACTCCACGAATTCCAGCCTTATTTTTTTAAAATTTGATCACAGAGAGAGATCAAGGTTTTGATTTGCTCTAGTTTACTGTTTCGGCATATCTCCGGATTTTGAAGTGATAATATTATACGGCAAGCAACAGTGTCTATATAAAATAGAGTAGATTGGTTCGTCAACATCGTGAGTGTGAGAGCGAAATTTTGAGAAAATTGCTCGAGTAGAATATGAAAGAGAAAATCCTATTGGGACTCCTACTTAAAAAAAAATATTCTATAATGTCCTCTGTTTAATGCCGAAGTAAGAATCGCTCTCGATTTAATTAGATCTTGTTTGTAATGAAGTTTAAGTAGCTAGATTAGTTACAGATATAGTTCTGGAGCCATTTTTCCAGGATTTGGTTTCTTGACAATATTTTAAAACGATTTTTAATAAAGCTTTCTCACAGATTGAAGCATCGAGGGTTTTATCGACGGAGCAGGCTTCGACGCGTTCTGTGAACGTGGCCTATAAGATCACACTATCCACGACTGCAATATCCCTTTGGTTGTTGTGCAACAACAACGTCTGCAATATTCCTTAGAATGCACATGATAATACAGTTGACGCCTTGAATACCAACTGGGTAAATATTTATCAGAACAATCTCGGATTGCTGCCGATTATGTTTAGCTCAATTTAACTCACAGAAAGCACAAGCTTACGCGTTACCCGCGAAAAAAAGACCCTTAATCGTATTCCTTAACTTCTAACACATTCCTGGTTGCAACAACCCGGATTGGGAATCTCGACGTCGAAATGTCAAGCAATGTACAGTTGTTAAGCTCTAAAAGATTTTTGATCTAGGAGCATAACTTCAGATCCATACAATGTACAGATCTTTGATAAGTTGAGGAACCAATCAACCCTGGCTTCCAAATTTCTTTTCTTGCCAAAAAAAAAGTTGGCGTTCTCATTACTTGGCGTCATTAGTACTTAATAGTACATACAGCCAACCTACCGGATGCAACTTTACAAAGCACAATTTCAGCCTCATATAAAACACGATTCTTTTGGGCTTGCGCACTTCATTGCAAGCTCCTTTCTGGCATTCTTTACTATGTTTGCCATAAGGGGCTCTCCTAGTTCCCATTACCTCTGGGAACATTTTGTTGGTTCAAAAGGAGGAAAGCAACGCTTCGATATATGGAACTGATGAAGTATTTCTACACAACTGTTTCATACGTTCTATTTATTTTTATGGGTGCATTTATTATCAGCGTATTAGTACTATAATAAACGCATTAGAATCTACACCTCGGCGTTAAGAAAACACTAAATCTTACCATTCTAAATTCGATTCATGTGTCGTGTATATGATTACCAGCTCCAAAGATAAACATTGAATCAATTGGTAATGAAATGCTTCTTGATAATTTTTGCATATCTTATCTAACCTTCAAAAATCCATAAATAACGATGAAGCTATCGATAAACAAGCAAAACTATTGGATATTAAACATTGATATACAAAATCCCTAGATAGGTAGACAGTCTTGAAATAAAAGTAACAATTTAAATCTATGTCTAATTTTACATAGCTTTACAATTATAACATTATTTTTTTGTTTTGCAAAGTCAATTCTGCAAGTAGGGCATAAAGTTTTTGAACAAAGAAAATATTAAAGATATCATAGGCAAAATGCGTGCTCGATTAGCCATGGTACCGCGGGTGTTGTTGAGACGCTGATTGTGTATAGGACTTTTTGTATATTAATCATTTTATATGATCCATTAATGCGCTCCTATATACTATGCTATTCAACTAACACTATGCACGACATTGACCTCGAGTTATCAAAAAGTACTATATTTTTCGATTTGACAGCTGTGACTACAATACAGCGAGGTGTCATTCACATTTTTTGTTGACCGGCATTATATATTACGATCGTTTATGCCAATTCTAACATTTGTTATTACTAATACACTGCCTAGAATGTAATTTACTTGTCATAAACCTTTAAACTGGTCACGCGAAAATTGTAATAAGAGTTGTATATATATGAAGTGGCTAAAGACAATCATATTTTACGTAGTTTTCAAAGACAGGCATGATTTTCTGAAGCTAATCTAAAAAAAATGTCACCCCCGTAACAAAATTATTTCAATACTTGACACTTGAGTGATAAAGTCCATTTTCAGATATCCATTGATATTTTAGTTATGATATGCAGAGTTACTATCTTTTTAAATACAAGGCGCAAAATCATGAACTAGGCTAACTCGGTGACTAATAATAGTTATATATAGTATACATAATATTAAAATATAACGAAATAAACGTTCGACTTGAAATTTCTATTATTTTTGTTTTTCACACGTGATCAATAAATACAAAAATATTTGTATGTCGTTTTTGGGGCAACATTGGTTCGTAATGACATCACTACGTTTTTCACGAATATTTTATCTTAAGCTTTGCAACAGAAAAGTGGCTTGAGAAAAACAAGAAAATAAGGAATTATTATGACGCACTAGTACATTTAATAATTGATAGAAGTATTTTTAACAAATGGTAACATATGGTACATCCTGCAATGTGATAATAGGAACATATCTCAACTTACAATATCCTTACAAGCATGTTGAAATCCAATCAGATGTGAGAGTAAATCC
Organism: Graphium colonna; assembly: GCA_025505425.1. Lineage (NCBI taxonomy): Eukaryota > Metazoa > Arthropoda > Insecta > Lepidoptera > Papilionidae > Graphium > Graphium colonna. The sequence continues at coordinate 10,746 of JAOCPS010251182.1, read as the reverse complement.
AGAACTTTCGCTATTCATTTTAACTTTTTCCAACCACCAACTTCACTTCGGAAACCACTTTCACGAATTTTTGGAGCAAATCTTTGTAACAAGTAAACACTTATCACACGTTACATGATCTTCCCTCGAAATCTTCGAAAATTCAATGTCCAAATGATGACAAGTACGAAGTAAACGTCGATTCCTAATGAGTGATGAGTTATCTTGTAACAGTTTGGAGCTGAAAGACGTTCAGGCAAATTGTCGTGTCACAGACGACGATATCACGGTATCTAATCTTCGCTGGAACGAGCCGCGATTAGGGCTCTTTTGTGATTAGCCTTCTCGAGTGTTTTGTCCAACCCCGATGACACCACTGATGAATATATTGCGTGTATTTATAAACATTAGGCGTGGTAGCTCTGGTAGCGTGGCATTTAATTCCGTTAACTCGAGGCGAACCTAAATTTGAGCCCCGGTGCCGGCACCAATGAAATTGTCAATTCTCTAATTGCAATTTTAAGTGCTGACTTACCACGTGCTCTGCGGTAAAGGAAAACATTGTGAGGAAACCTGCATATCTAAGAAATAATTTCTGAGATATGTGAAGTCCGCTAATCCGCACTTGACTATGCCTTATACCCTCTGTCTAGAGGAGACCTTTACCCAGCAATGGGACAATGTAAAAATAGGCTTTTACATTACTAGTTCTAAGCGCTATAAAAATCTTTTGACGCCTCTGTAAAGAATTACAAAATTTACGATTGTAGAGAGGTTAAAACCCTAAAAACTAATACAGAATAAAAATTTAAAAATCAAATCCTATTGACTGATATACTCACTATGGATACTCTCTATTTTTGGTAACGAAAGATAGAAAACGAGCAGATAATTCACCTGATGTTTAGTTCTAACGATTACCCATGGACAGTCACAGCATTCATGTTCATGTTCATTTTTCATTCAGCGTTCATTCAGCAATTCAGTCGCAATGGAGTGTTTCACCGGTGCGGACCGTGCTTTTTGTGTGCGTAAATTTTATTGGAACAATAATTCGACTAGCATTGCGCGACGTAAATGTTGGAGATCATCGCGATTTGTTTTCGATTAAATTTTAAAAACACTCCAAGTGCTCAAACGATTAAGAATTGGGTTCTTAAGTTCGGGGAGATTTGTTCGACGTTAGATAAACAACGGTCAGGTCTAGCAAGGACATCACGGATGGAACCAACCATTGACGAAGTAAAACAGTCGATTCGTAAAAATCCTACATTCCAGAGCTGTGTAATGTTAATTCTGACGTGTAAAGCAGCATGGTAGTGTGTGTAACTAAATTTTATGTACTTTTGAGCATATTATATAAAAATGTTATCTTTCTGTACACCACTTCTTCACAAACTGTAACTGGACCCATTTTCATATCATCTATTCTTCAAGCACTACACAACACTACACTCAATTTTCAAGAAAAGATGAAAGTTTATGCTCCACTTCATTAATATTATAATACTGCTTCATATCTTTCAGTTCAACTACCGAAAGAACTGCAGCATGAGAAATATCAAGTGCAATATCGTGCGCCCTCTCCGCCCCCACCAGGTGTGACACGAACACCAGAAGAAATTGAAGCGGAGATCAAAAGAGTTGAAGCTGAATACGAAAAGCTTACTTTGGTTTTCATAGAGTTAGTCCCAAAAAAAAATATTGTAGTTTAATTTAAAAAACATTGGTTCCCGATCTAAAACCTTGGTTCTATAGTTAGATGCTCAATAATTAAAATATTGAAAAATTAAAGTTCGTATACAGTAGAGCCATGCCGTTGCTTGTGAAATTACCAATTAGCCCATGATCTACTAGGAGACTAGTGTACAGGACGTAGTTATTCTATTCTTAAAAACCTTAGATATCAGGTCAATCAGTTTTCCCTTGCTTTCTCCACATAAATATATAAGAATAGAGTAAATAAGAAATATGTTCGTGTAAATAAATTTCACATCTTTACGAATACGATTTTATGTTGTTAAATTGTGACATACTACATTTAGCTAACACAGTGCCTTACATGGAAAGCTGGCGTAAAATAAAGTGCTAGACTGGCTTGACGTTTTCATTCCCTTTCCACATTTTACATATGACATATTTTCTCTGACATTGCAAACACACCGGAAACCTGAAAGATATGAGTGTTCAAGGGTGACGTTCTTCTCTTTAGGCGAAACGTCATCCATGCCAGCATGAGCTACTAATAAGAACATTTATTTTTGATAGACTGCCTCTAGATGTGATGTGGTCGGAGCCTCCGGTTATCTGCCAGTGGTACGAGAAGCGCCGCTTTTGGCTCAGCACCTTCGTCAACGACTACAAGTTTAACGAGGACAAGCTAACAGTGCAATTCAGAACTGGAGTATTATGTAAGAACAACATCTTTTCGCATCTTTTGCTGCCCTTCTACGGCCACTTTCGTCCACCACCACCCTTTACAAAGTTGGTACAAAATAAAGTATGCATGACTGTTGGGGTTGCGGGATTTTCCTACCCTTTACTTTTCCCGCTCCTTTCCCTTCCAAATCCTTAATGCCGACGCCATCCCTATCAAATAAACCCATTTTATCCAATTTCTTATATTGACAACATACACACAACTCTTGGGATGGGTGTGTCTATGGCCGACGGGATCGCTCAACACCGTTTGTCTTCTTTGCCATAAAAAAATCATGACAAAAAAAATCACGTTCTCGGACTTCATTGACCCTAAATGTTGAGTTTGGAACGTCCAATATCAAATAATGTTCCTTATTTTATCAGTTTTTGTATCGTATTATCAACGAATCTAAACCCTTACATTTTTTTTAAATATAAAAGATATAATTAGCAGAAGTAGCAACAAGATTCCACCGGACAATATTTTTAATTTCTCCTTCCACAACAGGGCCCATCGGTATAGCAACCCTGAGATACAGCAATATGCCTTACCAGGGATGGGATGTTAGACCGGACAACGAGAGGTACGATTCAACTGTATGCCGAGTTTATTATTTAAACTTCTTAGTGTTTGGGCTTGTTATCACAGATACCTACTGTACTCGTATCTACAACTTACTTGTTAGTCAATGTTTGATCTACCATTAGAAGATCCAATACTTCGCCAATATTTCCTTTAATCGCTGACGTTGTGCGCCAGCTAGAGCCGAAGTTTTCTTCTAAGCTTAATTGTTGACGTTAGAATTTTGCAAGCTAGTTTTGTTTGGTAGCCAGAGTCGTGGGTTTGAATCCCGTGGGGGAGCAATAACTTTGTGTTGTTGTTCCTTGGTTGGATTAGGGCAATGCGAGCTGATCACAGTTTGCCTGAAAAGAAAGATAACCCACGCGTCGAATGGGCATATAAAAGTTGGTCCTGCGCCTGATATCTCTTCGGTCGTGGGATATCCGTCCCATCGGAGTTTGAGAACTAAGGAAAAGAGAGTGCACCTGTGCCTGCACGTAAACTTGTGCACTATAATATCTCCTGCGCAGTTGGCCGCTCTCTGAGCTGATTTACCGCCGTGACTGAAATTCGGTCAGGAGGATTTTATTTATTTATAAATACAGGGTGACTCATGAGTTACTAACGATATTAAAGGAGAGCCCTCGGTACTCGATTGCCATCATATTTATGTAATAAAAATAAGGAAATAGTTTTCGACAAAATGTTCCAATAAATTAATAAAGTGTGGTGGCTCGCCGCGGCACCTGATCAGCTGTACGCGCGAGATCGTCAACCACCACGTGTTCCGTTCCTTCTCACTCCGGCCATGCCGTGTCATAAGCGGAACGTGAATTACGTAATTAATTTTTTAATTTTAGATTATGACCTTTATATGGCATACCGTACCAAATTGTATGAAGTTCTTTTTTTTGTAGACTAGACTTATTATAGTAAATCCTTCATAAATTCTTTTCGTAAATAAAACCCTGGTTTGGGAGATATTACATAAAATCGAAATTCGTTATTGTCTTTGAAAAATGCATTCTACATCTCTATGATCGATTGTGTAAACGCCACACACGCCACTGTACATGAAGCAATGTCCATACTTTTATGATTTTAATTAAATTCCCTGTTCAAAAATTACCTTAATGACGTAAAATGAAATATGAAAATAATATTACTATTTAATTTTGACCGTGATGCATGAGATTTTTTGGTACCGCTTTTGGGCATTGTCCTTTACTCGGCTACAACCAAAAAACAAATGACAAAAGTAAAATAAAGTTGAAATTCGTGTGCGATATATGGTTTCCTCCTCTGCAGCCAAGGTGTTATAATAAGCGTGACCGGGGTCGCGGTCACTGTGACGTGGGTCTGCATCGGGAACACTGTGAGGCTGAAGTGGATAGCGAATGCAACCACACCAGCCCTCCAAGAGCATTTTGGAAAACCGTACAGCGTGAAGAAAATGGTGCAGGTATTCATGATGTCACTGCATATACAAAGCATACATAGAGAATTTGCAACACCTAACAGTGTTCGACAAACCTAAAATATATTTTATAAACCTAAAATTATAACATGTAAAAAACATTCATATGACCACCAACAATGCATGGCATGTAACAAGAAAACGCACGCACATTCATCGGCATTATTGTATTTAACTGAAGTTATGTTCCTAGACAATTACTTCGAGAGCTTCATCTAACAATCGAATCTGTGGAAATTTTATTTATTTTTATTTAATCTTTATTGCCAGTACCTTAAAATTAGGACAACAAAGGGCGGATTTAATTCCTTTAGGCGTTCTCTCCCACTCAACCCTGGGCGTGGAGATAAAGTTTGGTAGGTGCAATAGTTGAGCTAAAATATTTCAAATTCTGTTTCCGCGAACTAAACACTAAGCTACTCGAGTCGTGCATGATGACATGCGTGTTACAGCAATATGCGAAAATGTATAAATGTGTATATAATGTATGTACAGACAGTTATCGCGACCGCTGTCGACGGTTTTTAAATTCGTCTGCCAGCATCTTTAATGCATCTGCATGTCTTCAAATGTTATTTGTATCCATTATCGTATATTATGGCCCAACATCAGATGAACAGTCTAATTGCTTAATATCTTATAGCTATAAAATATTTGCATAATCATTTACAAGGTTACGGAATCAGGTCATTTCTTTTTTTTCGTATATATTATCATGTTAAAGTCACGACTCGACACATATCACAAGCTTTATATGACGCATATTGATTATCTAAACCACTCGTCAGCAATAATAGGAATAATGAATTTATATATTTTACAAAATTCAATAAATATTCTTGTATTTAAAACGACATAATAAACAGCATCTCAGTATATTTATTGCTATATAAAAAATGGTGACATACACCAATTAAATATCAGAAATAAGGACCAACTAATTACTCCCAGCTTTAGCTTACAAAAGATAAGCAACGACAATTTGTTGAGCATGGTGTACAAATATATAATAAAATTGCACGATCTATATTAAACCTTCCCGTGGATAAATTTTAGAGCAACGTCAGAAAACACACTTGTACGTAAAGCATTACGTAGAGCATACTATTAAAGAATATCTTGATGATTCGCGTGTATGGGAACAATACTGTTAATTCTTAAATGGGCAGAATTTTTAAAGGGAAAAAATACTACACTTTGTAAGAAATGTTATTTTAAATTTAAGGGCAAAATCAGAAACACACTTGTACGTAAAGTGTACTATACTATTAAAGAATATCTTTATGGTTAATTCTTAAATGGACAGAATTCAGAGCAACTGCTGAGTTTCTTGCCAGCACTTCTCAACAGAATCTGCCTTCCGAGCTGAAGGTAGCGTCCTCTTATAATATAACAATGTAAACATTTGATGCTTTATAAGCACGCGTAAGCGTCTATGTGAATGAAGATATTTTGAATTTGAATTTTAAAAATTGCATCAAACCACAGTCATCTTGTATTTACCTATAGGAATTGCAGAATAAGAACTATATGATAACTTGCTTAAAAATATTATTAAATACTAACACGTACCATGATCCAAAAATGGCACCAAATTTGTGTGACCATACATTTTTCAACGGTGAAATACGAGCCCAAAAATTAGTACAAAGTTAGAAACAAAGCTAATTAGTATTTCTTCTAAGCTGATGCGCGAGGCGGCATGCGACTTCTTCCCTGACTTCGACGCTCACAATCACATCGAGGGCAGCTGCCCTAAAGAGTGGGTGGGAGAACGGCACAACTACCATGCCATGGCCTTCCTCTCCAGGGCCTACAACTTCCAGTGGAGTAGGTATGGAACTCGACATCTAATGACCCACATTGATGAAAAATTAATATATAATGTTGCATAAATTGCAAATTCAGTTTGATTTATTGCCAAATCAGTGAAAGTAGGGCTCCCTTGCCAATGCCAAAATTAGTATTATTATGCGAACTATTGGCAAGACAGCGATGCCAGGATCAATGGCGATATTTTTTTATTATTTTAAATTAAAAGTTTCTGACATCGCAATAATATCCTCTTAAATTGTAAGAATGTTAGAGTACCTTTATTTCTTTACTCATTCACTGTTAACAATCCAAATATATCTCCAACTATATCCTACATACTTAATACGAATAATTCGACGACTTGTACAGGATGATTGGTAAGTTACCTCCGACCTTTCTGAAGCGGACACGGCCAATGGTCGGCACACGGAGAGACCTGAAGTGTTTGATCCCCTCATCTCACTCAGTAATCCGTCAGCTTGAAAATTAAGTTTGATCTTATATATGCAATAACTACTTTTATATCTTAAATTTAGCCTAGTTTTAAGTTAAAAGTTATTTATGTACGCTAGATGCATTTCTATTTAATGTTGCAGGTGGAACGTTACAGCTGGCAGTAGAAATATTGTGATGCAAATACGAGAAGCTACTGACAAGAAAAGAGAGGTATTGTTTCAGTTTATAACATGATATGTACAAATCCTATACTGAAACTGTAAAGGCGCACGAACGCTTCAAAAACGATATTCTATTTTTTTATATGGAAAGGATGACAAACAATCGGACGGTTCACCTGATGATAAGCGATCCCGTCGCCCATGAACGCACACAACATCCGGAGAGTTGCGTGTGTGCGTCTTTATTTTATGCTGACTTTATGTCGGGCGGTGGTACTTCCCCGAGCACGACCGTATAAGTGCAGCAAAAGATGTGAAGGGATGTTATGCTCGACCACCTAACAGGAAACACCCTACACCTAAAAACAATCGCTCCAAAAGGTCGTGATTATTTTAGAAACCAAATAGTGATAGAAATTTATTTATTTTGCTCTCCTTCTTTGTACGGCTAGTGAATAAGTTAGCTACACGACTAAACCAAAAGGAGAATCATGGATAACCTACAAAGATTATCCGTGATTCGAAGAAGCTAGTAAAAGATATCGCGTGTTAATTAGTATTGCCTTGTCTTTTTTAACATTTAACCAGTCTATAACTTTTGTTTCAAGGATGTTTTGCTGACATAAATTACACACATACAAACACACGAATCCCAAACAATTATCTATAGGACATATAAATTGTTGCTCTGGATGGAAATTACCAGAGAGCATCGTAGCCAGGGGCTTAAGCATTCTACCGGATGGGCAAAATTACGAGCTACATACGAAACAAGCGTCCTTAATATATATAAAAAAAACTGCAAATTATATAGGCAATAGGCGGAAATTCAGAATAATATAAGTCCCAAATCGTGAGTTCAATTCCTATCCGGAACAAATATTTGTATGTAGTATGTATATAGATAGTGTATCAAATAGTAATAGTAAACATTTGTGTGCCATTTATGTCTGTGAAATATCTTTAAAACACAGTACATTGATCCCATAATAAAGGTAGCGTTGTTTCATTATAAAAAATAAAAAAATGTTAAATAAATGTTTCTTTTTTTGTGGAAAGGAAGACAAACGAGAACTGAACAACTGACTGTAAGCGATTTAGACGCCCATAGTCACACGCAATATCTAAATCGCGAGTGTATTAACAACCTAGCAAATTGGATAGAATAGGTTTATTGGAAAGGATGGGTCGAGATTAAGGATTTAGAGGGAAAAGGACTGAGAAAAGCAAAAGGTCTTCCGGTATTTCCAAAAGTCATGCACACTTTATTTTATGCTGACTTTATAAAGGGCGGTGGTACTTCCCCACGCAAGAGCAGGCGTAAAAGTGCAGCAAAAGCTGTGAAAAGATATCATACTTTCTCTGTTTCAGGCCAAATATCAACTACTACACGTGACACCTCAATTCGCCACAATATTAAAGTGCAACGAACTGTCACAAGAGTTCAGTCTAGAACCTTTGCAGGGTCTTGACGTAAGAGATTGTTATATCTTTTTTTTCTTTTGCCTCATTAAACTGTGCATACTACAAAGTAAAATTTATGAATAACCGCCGCCAGGCCTTGCGGCAGACTCACGAATTTGGTAAAAAGTACAAACATAGTTACTACAAGACTGGAGATAAACAACATAATATTCTTTTCGTGCTTGCATTAAGGCCATACTGCTAAATAACCCAATCTGTTTGCCTTTAAAATAATCTATTCGAGTGGCAGTCTGAGCCGATCGTGTGGCACTCAGGTAGGATAATAAAAGTAAAGGGTGAGAAAATTTATCCTTGCACACATATTATTTAGTGAAGACGAAGTCATCTTCCATAAATAGGCGTTGCGACCTATGTAAGCCAACTTGGTTTTATTATTTTACCATTAAAAATAAATTAACAGATCGTTTCCCAGATTATAGGCAAGCAAATAGACAATCTAGTTGATGTTAAGCGATAACCTTAACCCATGAACACCAATAGCACCTAAAGCAAGGTCTTTGAGTGCTGTTTGTAACATGTGATCTGCCGTAAAGCTTATTTCAACCTCTAAAAACTGCTAAGGTTTGCTTTGTACGTGTTTTAATGTAAAACATCCCAAGGGTAGGGTAAACCTAAATGTTGGCGTGGCGATACAGACCGTGGCGACACTTTGTCAATCTATATGATGGAATGTATGTACTATACGTAGTCTATTCGTAGTAATGTGCGACGTGGCGATGCTATTATATTTAATAATTGTGGAATAGTTAATTATTAGTAGCGTCGGATGGGCATGTTAAAAGTCGGGCCCGGTTGTCAAGAACATATTTGCTAGTCGTTATAATATGTCAGTGCCTTAAATATACTGACAACTTATCCCTCCTTCGAATTCAGCTTATCCCTTTAGGTTGCGGAGGTCGGATGCCAGTCGCTCTGCACACTAAACTGAAATTCAGTAATATTTGGGTGGATTAGAAGCCGACCCCAAGTAACTTGGGAAAATGCTAGGAAGAAGAGGAAGAGTTAATTACATTAATAATTATCCTTTTTATTTACTTGTACAAAATAATTTGTACAAGTAACTAGGTAAACGATGTTTCACATGAGCCAGCCGTGACCTGACGGCTCATTTTTTTCCAATTTACTACAAATTTATTCGTCTCCCTTTTCAGTTCTACCCGGATCTATTCACATTGAACATGTCGTATGGCTCAGTGGACGCGCGAAGGTGCGCCTTCTCCATGAAGTACAAACTCGTGGAGACAGTCTTCAGTATGCTGCAAGAGCTGAAACTGTGCAGTTTCTCTTAGGCAGAAATTCTGACCAATAACTAATGAAGATTGAAAAACAAGTAATTAAAACGCAGCAGCAGCTATCGTTTGTAAGCGAACATCGATAAAATAAACGCATTTCTAAAATATTTGTTGTTTTTAATCTCGCGTCAATTTTTATAAGCACTCTAGTGTGGATTCGTATCAATAGTCCAGTCAATAAGTTCAAAAGCGTGTTAATTCCCCGGGTGAGCGGCCTGATAGTAAAACTAATAGTAGACGCATATATCAATCTATTTTATTATGAATTAAAATATACGTAAGCCCCTGGCTCACCAATGCCAGGTCGGATGAGGTCTGAACTTGTAACAACCAAAAGTGAATCACGAAGGATAAAGAAAATCAGTTCTACTGACACCGACAGGCAACTCGACACGCTACTGACTCAGTAGTATTAGTTAGGTACGTTGTGCTGCTCTTCAAATTAAATTACGAAATTATTTTCTAAGAAAATTACGGAAAACCAACCTTAAACGCCTTAGCAGTGTTCTTTCGTGACATGTTTTTGCCACTATTCAATTTTTAAAATCTAATGACACAACCGATTTTTCTGAAAAGATACGTGATCAAACCGAAAGAATAAAGGGCGGAGTTATCGTGCAGAAAATATATAAAAAATAGAAACTTGACTTCTAATTATATCTGAATTACTTTGGTAATAGGATCTCGGATTTAACACTTTAATTTTACTAATGTAATTATTTATATGACGTAATCTCTGATATGATAATTGTACCCATAACAAATAGATAAATAACTTCTTTCTTTTTTGAAGTCTGTTAAAGAGCAAAAAGTAAAATGGGGGAATAATTTTGATTGTTACTTTCATTAGACACTGTATCTGGGTTTTTTTTAGTTTCGTAGTCCACTAGGAACCATTATAGTTTCGTTATGTTTGTCTGTCCGGGCTCGTACTCCGCTATTTCTTCACCGATTGTCACGAAAAGTGAAGAGATGTATATTGAAGATCCAAAGTTTGGTTTTTGAAAGTATGCAAAAACAATCCCCCTCCCATATAATCGTCTTATGGGATATCGTTGGACAGATCTCTTTAAATGCAACAAAAACTGCCTTGAAACT
>JAOCPS010251072.1:0-13509 GCA_025505425.1 Graphium colonna | reverse complement strand
ATTAAGTGTTAGCTGGTTTACTTTAAGCCATCTTATAACCTTAACAAACTCTCTTTCTGCAGTTTGAAATACTTCTTCCCAAGTTTCTCCATAAAACACAACCGCTGTGTCATCAGCAAATGCGAATATTTTGCCATTATTCAAATTAAAACTGCAGAGTTCATTAATATAAATTAAAAAGAGACTTGGACCCAGTACACTACCTTGGGGAACGCCACATGTCACATTTGCTTCGGAACTTACATGATTTCCTATATGAACCTTTTGCTTTCTTCCAATAAGATAGCTAGAAAAGAGATCTAACACTTTACCACGGACACCGACTTGTTCTAATTTTTCTATTAATTTACCGATTGATACTGTATCGAAAGCTTTCGCAAGGTCTAAAAAAATTCCCAGACACTTGCGTTTACTATCAAGCTTTTCGGCAACAAAGTTTGATAGTTGATTGACAGCATCCTCTGTGGATCTTCCTCTTCTAAAGCCAAATTGTGTATCAGCCAAAATGTTATTGGTTTCTAAAAAGCTAATAAGGCGTTTATTAATAATCTTTTCAAAAATTTTTGAAAATGTTGGTAGGACAGATATAGGTCTGTAGTTACTGATATTATTTTTTTCTCCTTCTTTATGTATTGGCGTTATAACGGAGATTTTAAATGCTTCCGGAAAAATGCCTGTTTCAATGGATATGTTATATAGTTTGGTTAGAATGGGAGCAATCGTCAACTTGGACATCTTTATTAGCAAAGGTGGAATATTGTCCCATCCAGGAGATGAGTCAGTCTTCATGTTACTAATAATCGATATAACTTCTAGTTCGTCAGTGGGTAATAATACCAAGGATTGTAGTGAGCGAGAAGATGTAATTGTTTCACTTTTGCTGGTGTGAGGTAATTTAACTTTTTCTGCCAGTTGATGACCAACATTCACAAAAAATTCGTTAACTGCATCTAAAGACTTTTGAGGATTATCGTAGAGTTTTATCAGAGCATCTAATGAATTATTGGTCTTATCTAAATTAGCTAATCGTTTGATGACTTTCCAGGTTTTTTTAGGGTCTTTGGACACTTTTTGAAGTTCAAATTATTCATAATCGTTCTTTATTTTTTTAATTATGCTACTGCAATAGTTCCTGTATCGAATGTATGATATTTTTGAAACTTCGTTTCCTGGCTTTTGGTTCACTGCAAATGCAATTTTATATATAGGACAGCCATATCTTAGATCTTGTAATGTTGTTTCAAATTGGTTCCTTCAATTTCGTTTTATAAATATGGGAACAGAAATACAACGTATAAAAATGATAAATTATTGCAGTCTTCTTAAGAAACATAATTTTAGTTTTTTTTGTATTAAAATGTTGCCGAGGGTGATAAAATTAGGGTATTTATATTTTTTTTATATTCGGGTTTGTTTTAAAAACTTACATCAAGTCGAAACAAGCCCAATGCTACACAAAGGCCTCCCTCTAAGGTCTCTCAGATATTAAAGCAAAATTTATAATCATCTGTGCTTTGCTTCTACCGTGAAAACAGATATTTTATACGGACTTTTTTTTTTACATATTGTATACATATATACATCATTCACATTGTATATGTACATAACGTATGTATGTTTATGTAAAATACTATTAGTAATAGTGGTGTCCTGCTTAACGTTTTTAAATTATATTTTTCAAAGAGAGTGCTTGCGTTATAAATTTAAATCCTTTAAAGCGCAAACATTAACTTATATAAATACAATAATAATATGTACTTTATTTTCATTCTTGCGGACATGGCGTGAGCGCGGGCCGATGATTTCGCGTGTGTAGCTGTGATCAGGCGCCGCGCCAAACTTATTGGAAAATTTTGTCGAGAACATAAATATGATTACAATCGAGTGCTAAGTGTTTTCCTTTAATAACATTAAACACTCATTTGCAGAATATAACATATTCTTTAGAAATTTAAATAAAATATAGACTTTGGCAAAGTCCATATTTTATTTAAGTTTCTGAATTTTGCTGTAGTGTTTGTAATTTTTTTTTATATAGAAAAATAATATGTAATAATTACGTAAACACCAGAGGACGTTTCATTCCCTGTGTTTGCAATCTGATCGACGCTTTGACGATCTTATTGCAATGGGTTTATTTATGGTGTTATTAAATTGTAGAATCATGTGTAACATCGGCTTTTTTCGACATAGCCCACCGGATTAGCAAGCTGAAATGGCAGTGGGCTGGCCATATTGACCGTAGAACCGATAACCGTTGGAGTAAACGAGTTCTAGAGTGGAAACCGCGTCTCGGCAAGCGTAGTGATGGACGTACTCAGGCAAGGTGGACTAATGATTTGCGCAGAATGGCTGCCAGGAGCTGCATGCGAGCAGCCGAAGATCGAGATCAGTAGCGTGTAATAGGAGAAGCCTATGTCCAGCAGTGGATTGCAACAGGCTGATGATATATGATATGTGTAACATCTGCTGTTTAAGAAAAACTTGAAAAATGTCCATAGAATCCAGTATGGAGATGCGTCTATGTTTTGCAATGCAAACGCCTGTGATTTCTATATTAAGCTTTGTACACTGCAATATAATAGGCAGCATATAAAATCTCTTTTAAGATTGTTTTCTAGATTTTACGGCGTTTCCTGTTCATAACTTTATTGTTTATAATTTTATTTCCTTGTTGTCCCCAAGATTAAGACAAGTTATAATATACCTACAAAATATTTTTATCTGTGTAAAAATATATGAATAACCCTTAAAAGTATTTTGATACAGAAAAATATCATTATTTGTTCTTTTAGGGTGTAAGAAACTAATATTTTAAATACTTTAAAAGACGATGAATTGGAAGAGGTAGAATTTAATAAATTTGTATATTATAATAATGGAATAAAACCATTTACTGCTAGTTACAATATTATATAATGATTGAAATGGATAATTTTACATTCAGTTAACAATTTTTGTAAATCAATTCATTTTAAACTTTCACACACAAAAACTTGAAAGATGTGGGAAGAGAAGAGCTTACGAATACCACCAAGGGCGAAAAAAAAGGATTTGATAAATGAGCTTGATATAAGTCTTTTTTATTTTGATTCCTGACGAATATGTCGTCATAATAGTATGTTGCGTTATATCGGACATCCACCCAATAAAAACTCACGGTGGACACTATCAGCTCTGATAAGGGGACACGTGGTCTTTGTTCTCAATACTATCCATGCTTCTCTATGCTAACAAGAACTTTTCTATCAAATATTTCCTTATTTTTAATCATGGCAAAAATTCCTCTTCGGTAAACGTCAACATCTGCAGTGACTTTTGGAAATATAATTGCTACGGCAATTAGTTCAACTATCTTAATTTATCAGAACTTATATGTGCATTTTACGAACCTGTTATCAGTTTTTTTTATTTTGATTCGTTTAATGATATTCTGATGTTTGAAATTATAAGCAAAATTAATGTTGACGGTATTTATGATGGACGCTGTAACGTTGTTAAATCTAAAATAGGGCCAAGTTTTGACGATCTAATATGTATATGCCTAAGTATGTATCAGATCATCAAGTATGAAATTTGTAGGAAAATAGGTAAAGTTTGCTGATAGTTTATACGAGTATACACAAGAAACGATTTTACTTACCAAAGTCTGTAATCAATTTTTTTTTCATAGTGTTGCCACTTGAGCGGCAAGTTGTTCAGCCCGGTGGCATAAAAACGAGGCGGACGAGCGTCTATGAAATCCTGTAATTCTTTATTGCATTATCGGTATTGATTTTTTTTTCTGTCAAGATGTTGTCAAATCACGAAAAGACCGGTAGACTGTGTGAGCTAGATCTGGCAAATATGGAGGATGATGAAGAAGTTCCAATTACAATTCCTGTAGTTTTTCCACGGTTATTTGCGCAGTGTGTAGTCTGGCGTTATCTTGCAGTAAGACAAAACCCGATCCGTAGACCAATCTAGTCTGTTTTTTTAAGTTCTACCAAAATTTTGTCGTGTTACTTACAGCATATTTCTTCTGTAATCGATGAGCCTGGTTGCAGGAACTCCTAATGAACCATACCTGCACTAGTCCACAAAATACTGACTATCAACTACATTCGCGAGCAACCAAATCGACTCAACCCTTGTGCACATATGGATTGATTTTACTAAAATGATAAATGTCGATTATAAAAATGATATGTCATTCGAAAGCTGAAGAATTATGCTCTCATTTAACATCAATGCCCTAAAAAAACTTAAGCACTGTTTTAATGACGCATTTAAATTTGGTGTCAGGGAAAATTTTTTCCATAATATACCACACCAGAAAAAGCCACTCAAGTTGTTGCCCTGTTGCAACAAGGGTTAAACCAGCAAGCAGTCGCTACCCAGCTCCACTTGAACCAGTCTGCTATATCCCGAATATTTAAACGGTACCAAGAGACTGGTGCCTTCAATCGAAGACTAAAACCGAGCCACCACTGGTGCGCTCCAGAGAGAGGCGACCGCTTCCTTGTCTCAACCTCGCTATGCAATCGACACCTTACGAGTGTTGATGTGCAGCAGGAACTGAGACGTGTCCGAGGGGTAGCTCTAAGTAAATGGACGGTGATAAGACGCTTGAAGGAAGCCAACTTGACGCCAAAATGGCCTGCGACGGGCTCAAATTTGATTGCAGGCCAAACAAGCGCGCCTTCAATTTTCTCGAGAGCATCTCAAATGGATCGTTGCGCATTGGCGGTCGGTACTGTTTACTGATGAGTGCAGAATGTGTCTGAATGGCAGCGACAGAAGAGGCCGAGTTTACAGGCGTTTTTGGGAAGTATTTTCCCATTACTATTTTACTGAAACAGTGGTGTACGGCGGCGGTTCCTGCAAGATGTGAGCTGGTATTTCCTTAGAGGGAAAATCTGAGCTTGTTTTCGTGCCTGGGGTGGCCAAGGAGGCTAACAGCTGATCGGTATATCAGCGATATCCTACTCGGTCAAATTGCGCACAATGGACTGGCTTGCCGGGCTGAGCCCGGATATGAATCCCATCGAGCACTTATGAGTCGAGCTTAAAAGAAGAGTACGGGCCAGGGATCCAGTCCCTTCAAGCGTAGAAGATCTAAAGGCAGCGTTGCTAGAGGAGTGGGACGGCATTCCTCATGAAAATGTCTAAAAATTGATAAGATTAATAAAAAGCCGACTGCGGGCTGTAATTGAGACTAGAATGGGTAATAGGAAGTATTGATTTAATATTTTTTTTAGTTTTACCATTTTTTGTTTAATTTCAAAAATACTTAGTATACTATAGTCTTACGTTCAGACATCACTAACTTAAAAACTAATCAATGGATTTCAATGATAATCAAATTAAAGCTGACATCTAAAGCTTTTGAATGCTATATCATTTTTATAATTGACATTTGTCGTTTTAGTAAAATCAATGCTTATGTGCATCGTCAAGGGTTAAGTCGATTTGATTGCTCGCGAGTGTGCGTGTGAGTGGCAGTGTCAGATAAAAAAAATATTTTTTTAAACATTGTTTTTCAAACAAAGTTAAGCGCGAATATATATATAAAAAAATAGAATCATTCGAATTGAGAAGAAACATACTTTCCAATTTAACACGAATATGAAATAGATATAAAGGTGATAAATTTTAATGTAGGACAGAAATAAGTTATTAGATTTCAGTAATATTTACGCAGTTGCTAATTAATGATTCCTTGTATATTATTTTACAAATAACGTGCATTATAAAGTTAATTTTACATTTCTCACAAAGAATTTTCTATATACTGCGACTGAATATTAGCAATAGAGATGAAATAATTAGGAATAAAATATGTTTTATATATTATAGTCAGCTTTATGAGAAATAGTAAAGGCTACGTAATATCGCACAAAAAGTTAACGTTTCTTGGTTGGATTAGGGGATTGCGGGTTGATCACCTGATTGCCTGAAAAGAAAGATAATCCATGCGTCGAATGGGGATGTAAAAAGTCGGTCCCGGTTGACAAGAACACCTTTGACAGACAGGATGTCAGTACCTTCAAATATTCTGACAGTTGTCAGGACGGATAGGTTAATCCATCCTCCGAATACAGTTTATTCCTTTATGTTGCGGAGGTCAGGTGCCAGTCACTTTGTGTAAAAGCTGATACAGTGTTGAATTAGAAGCCGACGCAGAGTTATTTTGGATTAAATCTAGAAGAAAGGATTAGGTATCTGCCTTATGACTGGTTATTGTATTATACGCCTGACAAAATCCGTATTTATAGGCGACGGGGTCGCTTGCCATCAGGTGTATCGTCCGCTCGTTTATCCTACGCTTTCTTGCCATAAAAAAGTCAAGACTTAAATTAATTGCACGCTTTTAAAGCACCAGCCCCTTACCTTTAACTTCATCTCAGAGGCAGTTATCAAACGATATTTAAAGTTTATATTTCAATACTAATTTAGAACAAGACTCAATATCACATAAGAAACCTCTTGTTGTGGTGGTTAATATAATACCGTGTCATTTTTGACTTTTGTGGAATATTTGTATCTGACATGAATACTGTTCGCATTATATTAAATGAAAAAATGTATTCGTTCAAATTGCAAAGTATTTGTTTACAGCAAACATTTCAGTAATGTTTGTTTGTTTTAAATAATCACTTTACTTCAGTTATCTCTAATTCCTGAACTCCGTGACTAGGTCCTTTTAAAATCATGCACTACTGCGTCGGATGTGAGCATTTTACTCTACTTTGTAATTTCCCAAGCGATCATTAACATGCATTCATGTAAAACGAGGAGAGATTTAAAAGGGCACTTTTTAGCTCTTTAAGTACTTTAATAGGATTAGGGTTATTTTATTTGAGATGGACGTCTAGCTTTAATCACCTGTCGCTTACAGACGGCGGGCTATTTCCAAAACCAAATTATTTAAATAAGTATGAATTTTGAGAGACTCCAGAACAAAATTATTTTATACAAAAAAAGTATTATGTTTAAAATTTCAAATCTAAGTAATAAGAACCAGCTTGTAGAAGGTAAAGATTGGTAAGCTATACCAAAGAACGGTTTAGAAAATATTACAAATTTTGGTTATGTTATCACATAGTAGTATATAGATAATATAATGACAACAATTTTACTTATTTCGAGGGAGAAAATATTATTTTGTTGTCTTATGGTATGCACCAGAGGCTGCCTGTTACATGCTCTGTGTTTGCAATCTGATCAGACTGTTCGTTGATCTTGTATGCACTGAGTTTAATTGGGGTGTGATTATATTGGAGAAGCGCGTGTTAAAATGTATGCTGTTTAAGAAAAGCCTCCATTATCAAGATGCATCAATGTTTGTATCGCAAACGTTTGTAGTTTCTATTTGAAGCTTAAACACTGCATAATAATAGGCAGCATACACAATTTGTTTGAATTTTGTTATTACTAAATAATAAATTGCAATTCGTTTGACAATAAATATTTTACGATTTCCGACGTTCATAACTCCTTTTTTTTATCCGTTTCAAATGAATATTTTCTAAAAAAAGAAGATTTTTAAAGATAAGGACAGACAGACTGTTTACACTTTTTAAACAGCATAATGATATTATTGACATAGATAACCTTGAATATTGAGTTTTTGCGTATGAGGTATTTTATTGGTTATATGTGGAGAAAGACAAAGTCGTGTTGTACTGCCTTGGTATCGGGTTTTAACAGAGTATTAAAATGTGACACCAAGCAGATATGCTACAAAACATGTTTAGCTACCACGATTTTAAAACATATCTAGGTTAATGATTTTTAAAACGTGTGCATGTTTACAGTTTTTTATTAACATAAAGAGCGTTGACCAATAAAATAATCTTAATATGTGAAGAAAAATTATGTAATACTTTTTAAAAAGTTTAAACGGATGGAGGAATATAAAGTTTGACAAATTTTAAGTTGACATAAAAGTTGTACGAAAAGCTAATATTTTTATACGCATTAGAAAAACCTTAAGTTATTGAAAAGTCATTACAGCCCGTATAATTTTTTACACATTTTCATTTTTACAATGGCATGATATAAAATAGTTACGAAAATTCAGTCAGAAAAGGTGACTGGACTACAAAAATAACTTATATAATAATATTTAAAGAAAATTTTAAATATAAATTCTAAAGTAAAGATAAAAATTACGCAAACGAAAAATAATTTACGATTCTATTTGGATAGGTGCGGATTTTCAGAGATTCTATAATTTTTTTTACCCAAAGTTGATTCAAAGGTCCTCTTTGTAAAGTTAAAAATCTAACTCCCAATAAGCTTGTAGTGATCTTGTCGGATTCATTGCTAAACCAGCACTTATTGTCTCGTGAGTTTTATTCGAAGTCTTGGGAACATACATATTCTAGTAGTTTCCTGTTGCAAAGGATTTTACGAAAAAGCGTTTTTTTTAAGTAACTAAGTACTTTCAAACTCTTATCAACAAAGTTATCCGTTGAACTTTGGTTATTGTCTTGCAGAATTTTAGTTTTATCTTTTTACAACATGTTCTTTATTTTACAAATCATATCATCTACTAATATTGGTAATAGAGTGTTATATAAATTTATTAAAAAATTGTATAAATTTAATTTAATTTTTAGGAAAATCAGTTCCGTAGTTTTCTTTTAAATCAAAATAAGCAAATTGATTCTATGTATTTTTGTATCGTATCTTCGTCACTAACAAACCAATTTCTAAAAATTAGTTTTTTATATGATTAATCATTCTTTGTGGATAGTTCCATAAAATTTTCAAAAAAATTGGTTTTCAGAAAGAAAGTTTAGTTTTTTAAATAAAAAAAAAACAAAATTTAAGAAAGTTCGCACATATCCGCGCATAACTGAATTAAAAGAAATATCTGACAGAGTACACTTCTGCAATGATCCTACAAATTTTTTATGAAATGTTTTTTATAAATATAATCAATAATCGTTCTACAATTTTTTAATTATATAAAAACAAACTACTAATCCGATGGTTAATAATTTGTTTTTAAAATCAAAATATCGCGGAAGATATGTTTTGAAAGTACACTTTTATGGCTGAAGTCGGGTTTATGTATTTTTTTTATGAAAAGGAAAATAAACGAGCAAACGGTTTACCTGATCTTAAGTGATTCCGTCACACACGCAACATCCGGAGAGTTGCGAGTACGTTGTCATCCTGGGTTTTTGGATAGAATAGGTTTATAGAATAGGAGGAGGTCGGGATTAAGGATTTGAAGAGGATAGGAGTGGGATAAGAAAAGGGTAGACATGACCATGCGGCATCCCCAAATGTCATGCATACTTTATTTTATGCCAACTTTATAAAGGTCGGTGGTACTTCCCTGGGCGAACACAGCCGTAGAAGTGCAGCAAAAGTTATGAAAGGATGTTATACTACCACCTTAATTTTCTGAAAAATAAACTTGTGTATGTAAGATTTTGTCATCGACATTGCAATTTAGGTAAATCTTTAGTTTATATTGGGGATAAGTATTAAAATTTAATTGTTTTATTTACATTACGACTTGTGATAACTATAATCTCTAGTTATCTTGTTAGTTAGTTCTTATAAGTTAATATGTACATATGTCTTGGTATTCTTGCGAAAGATACCGTGATATTTGACCTCTAAAGTACAAAATATGTGCATGTTTTATTTATTATATTATTATTTAATTAGCGACACGTCTATTTAAATTTAAACAGAGTCAAATTTCGTATTCCGTTGTTCGATTAATATTCTTTAAAAGGTGAATAAAGCTTTTGCTTCACATAATGTTTTATTTCGGCATGGCTATACAGGGTAGCTGGTTAGTCATCTTTAATATTCATGGACGTTATATGTAGAGATCATTTTGAAGTATAAATGTAATATTAAAAGTAAAGTTCAGTAATTATTTACGATAACCACGTGCATCCTAACGGGCAAGACGTGAGCCGTGTCATTTCCGGCTTAATGAACTGCGCCAACTGGCCATCTGTTCACTGCCAGCATCGTTGCAACACTTCATCTATTTATTTGAAATTTTAATTGAAAACTAAGTCATATGATGACACTCGAGTGCTGAGTGCTATCCGTTAATATCATTGGTGACTCCTCAGTCACTTTGTATAAGTTCCTTATATGGACTGTAATCTATGGCTTAATTATTGTGTAATGTTGTTAGCTAAACATGTTTAAGAAAGTTCTCGCGAGAAAGCAATGTTGTAGTTTGTTGGTCAAGTGTAGTGCAGAAGCATACGTATGCACCGCGCTAGCTCGGTATGCGATTTGAATCGAGTATTAAAATTTGACACCGAGCAGGCATACTACAAAATATATTCCTCTTCCATGAATTTTGGACGCATTATGAAAACACGTGCATATTTTAAGACTCGTTATAAAAATCTCGTACACTAAAAACATCAAACACTGAGAGAAAGTTTCTTCAATATAGCATACAATAAACCTTTCTTTTTGATCATAATGTTGGTAAGAATTCTTTGTCTATAGTTTATTCTATAATAATATGAATAGTATAATAATTTCCCTGTGACGTTGTGTACTTAAATAATTTGAATTAAATAGTCCTGGATTTAGACTATTATTTTTTATTATTTCGTATGAAAGACCACATGACTACTTCTACAACTTCTACACACGAAAGCTATGAAAACTAGATATAACACCTAACTTCACTGTCCGAGAGCAGTTTCCTCATAAATCATCGTCAACTACACCTGAGGAGCACGTGAAGGGGATGAGAATCACTAGGACTGTCCTAATAAGCCCCTACGAGTTTATAAATTTGCAACTCAATACATATATTGAATAGATACAAAGTTGATAAGTTTTAATGAACATCATAAAGAAGTTAGCAGATATAAGTAATATTTAATCAATTGTTAATAATTATTTCCATTAATTTATTTTTTTGGGTTAAATAGTTATTAAACATTTTTTACAAAGAACTACGTATGCACTGTGACTGAATGTTAGCAATAGAAATATAACATAAAAAAAGTCTTTTGCTTAAATTCATGAAAGCTAATACCAGCTTGTATAACTCTTTTTTTTACTTAGAAAAAATTCTTTATGGATCCCCCACGTCCTCATGGGTAGGCAAATAGCGGTATGTGGGATTTCCGGCGAATGTTACTGGGGTATCCACCAAAAAAAACCCACGTTGCGCCTTCTCTGTCACAGCGACCGGGACACGGGTACACAAAGACGCAATCTTCCGCAATCCCGGCGCGAACTTTGCCTCTTCAGGCTCCACCTTGGTGCTGAGCTCGTGCTAGCAAAGCATTCTTTATGGAGGCCATTCCACGGGGCGGCAGTTATCCCACATCTACTGCCCCGGGCTTGGTATCAGAGAGGAAGTTGGCGCGCGTAGGGCAGTTTCCTGCGCCCTGGCCTTCGTCTGCGGATTTCCAGGGTGGCAGTTGCCTCTCTTTCTCTCTCCACGGCCTCGTTCCAGGTCATCACAGCCACGCCACACCATGATCTCTCGCTATCCACCATAGCGTGGACCACGGCGGGTACCGAGAAATCATGCCCCACGATAGACACCAGCTCTCGGTGCTGCTGTGACCAAGTTTGGAATTAATATTAAATTATACGGTAAATATTTTTTGCTCTATTATCAAGATTTGAAATGTATATCGATATCTTAATTCGCACACCAGCTATTTTTACGTTTGTCAAAAACGTGGAGTTGATTAAGACATGATTTGCAAAAATTATAAATCTAATGTTATCAAAATTCTTTTCGTCTTCATTCTACGAATCAAATTGTTCTATAATTTTTACAACTTTTATGATTTCCTTGGTATTATTACTGAAATCGAATTGGTAGTTAGCTAGTTAACGAATTAAGATGATATGCATTTTAAATAAACAACCTAATTTTTTTTCATGATATTTCACTTCCCATAGTGTATGGACCATTACTCGAAAGTGTCACGTTTTAAAAACTTATTGATTATTTCATTTTATGTTCATAATTGTTTTGCCTATGAAATTGTAGGTAACTCTGTAAAGGTAATACAAGTATCTTCAAATTTAAATCTGTAAATATTGATCATAAATATATAATACCTCCATTCGATTATTCATTTCAATTATTTTTATACTATCAAAGTAAGCGAATGCTCCTGTTCTGTAAAATAAATAACTTAAAATTACAAAGGATACATTACCGGCATTAAGTATCATATTATTTTATTGCAGCACCGTCCATTGACGTCCACATAGATACGATAAGAAGCTTAGTGATCCAAAAGCTTACATAACGACACTCCGTTTTCTTTTCTAATGAGGACTGAACTCAAAATTTCCAACCGAAACACGAGGCTTTTCTTTAATACAAACTTAAAAATACATTATAAGCTTGTTGAAAGAAGAATACGAGAAACTATTAAATCTGATCGCTTTTTATTTGCGAGACCGACGGATTTATTAAAAATTACTAACTTCTAAAAGTTATTTTACCTCCAATGATGCGATTGTGGCAGTAGTTTACCGGTTCAATTATAATAACTTATTAAACTTAATCTTATTAATATTTAACACTAAGCGTTTGCGTTACAAAAAAATCCCTAGGATTGTGTAACTAACGCTTTAAAGGGATAAGGTGATAGATACCTCAACAAGACAAATGTACATCGCTTTAGCAACAAGCAGATATTAAGTTAATTTTTCGAATAGAGCGTGACTACAATGCTCAGAAATGATCAAAAGGTTACCATGCTAAAGATTTATTTTTGTATGTAGACAACTGCTGGAAATGTTTGGCCAGAGCTTGAGAATAATGTAAATCAGTCGCGACAGGGATCATAAATGCTATTTAGCATTCATTACCGTATTTCAGTTTCGGAATGTTTGTTTTATTAAAAATAATAAACTTTTTAATAGACAAGATCGTGTTAATGTTTTTTTGTTATTAAATTTGTTTATATATGTTATAAAACTATGCATTAAATGATTTTATTGTATTTCTACGATTTGAACTGTTTATGCATATAAAATAGACCTATCATATTTTCATTACGTTTAAGATTTCAAAGTTTATAAATCATACTCGAAAGTAGCACGTTTTAAGAAAGTTATTGAATAATTTATTTAGGATTTTAAAGCTTTTGTCTGTGAAATCGTGGCTAAAACTGATAAAGTAATATCTTTAACTTAAAGTCTGTATGTTATAAGTATTTATATATAACAGAATATTAAATACCTTTAGTCAAATTATGCCATCATAATATTTTCCAAAATTCCCAGAATTCCCATAAAACACCACTTATGTGGAATTATTACAATTAACTGCTGTTTGCTATGTTTTCACCACGTGGCACTTCCTCCAAATGATTCGACGTCGTGTTGATTCGATTTTAATAGTAATAATAATAATAATAATTATTATTATTACTATTAGCTGAGCTGGAGCCATCGTTAACCGTCACGGAACAGAACCTGGCAGACCGAGTTCGGTACATCATCCGTTCCGAAATATTCGATGATGCCGAACTCGAACGACTA
>JAOCPS010250852.1:0-13511 GCA_025505425.1 Graphium colonna | reverse complement strand
TCGACGTGGTCCTGAGAAATATTTGCCCGGCTGGTATACAAGGTGTCAACAGTACTGTCATCTGCATAGCAATGAATATTGCTGATGCGCAACAAATCATTTATATGCAGAAGGAACAGTGTGGGAGATAGATCCTCTCTGTTATTTGGTTTTTAAAAACAAACTACTTGTCTGATTTTTATAAAAACCATTGGGACCATTGTGGAAGTGTACTCTATCAGACAATAAAATAATTTTTCAAATCAGTTCATAACTTGCGGAGATATGCGCGCACATTTCTAAATTTTGTTATTTTTATTTAAAAGACAAACTAATTTGCCATTTTTTTTTTACTTTTAAAATAATCTACGAAGAATGGTACATCACATAAAAAAAGAATTTTTAAAATTGGTTCACAAATAAACGCACTGAAATACATAAAATCAATTTGGTTATTTTCATTCAAAGAAATAACTACTAGACCGATTATACTGAAAATTCCATGAGATTATACCGGAAGAATACCCTATAAGACAAAAAATAATTTCTAAATCGGATCATAAATGGCGGATATATGCCCGAAGGTATATAACAAAATCTATATAAACATTCGAATTGAGAACCTTCCTCCTTTTTGAAGGCGATCAAAAAAGCGATAATCATCGTTTTAAAGAAAACGATCTTAGTGTAGTATCTAGAAACATAATCAAAAACAAATTTAAAAAGTATTTAGTAGAAAATAAAATAACTGAAATTGCACTCATTCATATTAAATAAGCTTTCTGCATCAAATAAGTTTCACCTTTAACATAAAATGTATAACTGCGTTTTATGTTGTAAATAAATATTTAAGTAATTATATAAATTGCAAGTATATTTAACTAGTTCAATGAGCGTTCTTGTCGCGTTTAAACTTTTCTGTACTTGGGTGACGTATTTTGATGGGAAAGTAAATGTAAAACCTTTTTGAAAATAATATATAAAATTGATATATTGAAAATAATATCATAAAAAAAATATTCGTAGTTATTAAACATTACGATATTAATGTCTTTTAAAGCGTAGAACTCCGTTTTAAAAATAGTGTTATCTGAAACTTTATACTGACAGATTATTCCCATAAATTTTATAAAAAAAATATTCTATAGTTGTTTTTTGTCATCAAATTGACAAAGAATAATATGGTACACTACGAAGGCATAAGCAGTTAGTTTATATTTCTTTAATTTTCTATCAAAATAATCTTGGCTTATCAGTAGGATAATACAGCTTCAAAATAGGCTAACACAAAGAAAGTCCGGAAAATCCTGAAATCATTGTTAATTCAAAATGAATCTAACGAAACGAGAAAGGCCTCAAGTGATGTAAGTAATCTCGGATCCATTGTCTTAAAAAAAGGCAACTCGAAAACAAAAGACAATTACGCTGAGTAAGAGAAACAATCTCGCGTCAGTTATTCTTATCTCGAAGAAGCAAGACATATAAATTAAAGGGATTTAAAAATATGTAAACATAAGAGATGACAAAATATATGTTTAAATTAAAATTAGAATTTAACTTCGACGATTAGATGATAAAGAATTAGTTTTCTCTTGAGTAACACCTCATTTCCAACTGTAACTCATGAGTTAATAATTACTCATGTGAAGCTTCGAAGAAAATGGCTCTTTTTAACCCGCATAATGTGTATCTGTCCACGTTTAAATAAATAAAAAAAAGTTAAAACTTAATTTCGGTTATGTTTTTCGGTGTTGTATTGTATATTATGAAAAAGCTTTAATTTAATCTATAGCCTTCGGTTTATAAACATTATATATGCAAATTTTTAATATGTATAAACGATTTTTTTCCAAATGTATATATTTTTATATTAACAGATAAAGTGCTATTTGACATAATTTTAATAATTAAAAACCAGGAACTACGATTCCCATGATAGAATTGCTCTCCCTCTGTGAGATCCCATGTTGGAATTGCTCTCTTTCTCCGAGTTTCAAGAGAATTTGGAAAAACTACTTAAGCCTTTCGATTCTTTTTCATATTAATGAGTCGAATTTCAGTTTTTTTTTTTTTGGTGACTTAGGCAGATTTAGTTGCCTTACTTACTTCTGCGATTGAAATACCAATATTACCAACTAAAAAAAATAACAAAATAGATTTCGCCATTCGCCACCAACACTGACACTAGATTTCGCATTCTTTTCTGTCCTGAACTGGCTTTCCTCTTATCGAAATTGGCAATTCGAAGTTGGCGCAGGTCTTTTTGGACTCCGTCAATCCAGCCATATCTCGGTCATCTAACCGAATGGCGTCCAGTAGGACACCCTGAAGTAAGCATTTTTGGCTGCCCCATATTCTCCCACTCTTTCCACGTTTCCGAGCCAGCGCAGTCGAGCTGCCTTAATTTCGGCTTAGGCTCAGAGACTAGTTATTGAATTTCCGAATTTTTTCTCCTTCGCCAGATTCCATCGTCTATTTTCTTTCATTCGCCACAAAGAGCATATTCTGCTAATTAACCTGGATGCTACAATTTTGTAGAGAACTACTGCGCTTCTTAAGGTATTATGAACATAGATGACAATTTCCTCCTGTCTTAGGCTGTTTTCTATTACTGTCCAACCTAAGTATTTAAATTCCATTTTATTTTTTGATTTTCCTACTATTAAATCGTTTCTGGCAGTTATGAAATCTTTCCTACTTCGCATATGGATACTTCATTTTGTTAAGGCTGATTCTAAGTTCCTCTTCCTGTCCTCACTAAGAGTTTTTTGCCATAGCTCAAACGTCTTCTTTATATTGTTCTAGAATTACCAGCTTATCGGCATATCCGAAGATTTTGTGAACGCCATTTAACTATACTGCACCATCACGCATTTGTACATTGCGTATGACATATACAAGTATCGAGTAAAACTATTTTTTTAATCTTTGAAAACGATTAAAGAGGAGTATTTAAGCGGCTATTTTGTATTCTGCACCCGAGTGGTGATAAACGGAGGTCTATATTTCAAGCAACATGGTCCAAGTACGCGTTAAACACAGGGAGTGATTAATAAGCGCCGCGTCGACTAGATTTAATTCATTGTAAGACCCCGGGTCGGTTAATTGTACTTACGCCTAGTTTCATGATGGTTCAAGTGAACAGAGAAAGTACACGATTTGACGTCTCTAAAGGTTAACATTGAGCAGTTTGTATTGTAATAATCCTCTACGATTCAGGTTTATTAACCGAATTCAAAATAGGAGGAGACTTTCTGTATTTTTCAAGTTTATTTCTCGATTATGATACTCTCGATTTAGATTTTTTTTGACACTGCTCTTCCACTCATATATTTGACACAAGGGCCGAAAAAAATATTTGTGGCTTGTACAAATATTTGATCCGTGTAGGAATCATAAGCCAATGTGGCAATTGCGTTAACCGGTCACCATTTTTTTTGAAAGGGTATATACTCTCAAGATGGTCCTGGCCATCAGGTCAGGATCTGATAATGGGATACTGGAGAGAACGAGGGACCACTTTGAAGGACAATGTCCATTTTTATATGGCATACCGTACAAAGTGCACCGATTTCAAACATTTTTTATTTATTTTAGACTCTCATTATATTAATTTTTACAGAAGTTGTTATCGTAAAGAAAACCCGAGTTTTGGTGAACTTCGATAAAATGGAAAAATCGCCTCATCAAAATTAGTTTCCATTGTATTCTACATCTCTATGACCGATTGTGTAAACGTCATGTAGGTTAAGCAAAACACATTTTTTATACTTTAAATTAAATTCCCAGTTTAAAAATCTAATCCATTAAGCGTAATGTCGTAAGAAATTATGAAAATAATTATTATATTCTTGTGAACAAATGCCTGCGTTTTTTGGTACCGCTTTTGAGCATTAACCTTTTATAGATATTTAAGCAGATTTGGGTACTTTTTAATTATACAGTCGGTATTTTTATTATTTATGAAAAAAATTTTTTGCTGTTAAACAAAAGGTAAATTGATTAATTTAATACTAATAAATGGTAGAGTAAAACACCATTTATACAGCTCTCGCTCCGTTTATAGGCTGGCCTGTGCTTGGTATATTGGCTTGTTTTGATAGATACTTTTCCTCGTTTTTCCTATTTTTTACTATGATGTTGCATAGGTTCCACCTCTTTCTCTACCCATTGCCCTATTCTCCCCAAGGAAGGCAATTCACAAGGAACTCTTTACATATTGTGTATATGCTTATCATATATTGAATAGTCATTGCTTGGCAATATTTTGTACATTTGTAATACATTTTTAGGGTTCCGTACCTCAAAAGGAAAAAAGACGGAACCCTTATAGGATCACTTTTGTCTGTCAATTCTTGACAGACACTCAAGAACCTTTTTCTCAGGAACGCGTGAATGTATAGAGTTTAAATTCGTACCAAATACTCAAGTCTATTGTCACTTAGAGTTGTAAAAAAATCAAACTTCTAAGCCAACGCAATCAAAAGCTACAGCCGTTCATGCTGCAATTGTTTTACTTTTTAACGATACTCGCAAAGGAATCAAAACTTATAGGATACTTCCCAAGAGGTCAAAATCATGAATTTTGGTACATAGTTACGTTTTATAACACAGATGAAGGAAAAATGACGAAAAATGTTTTTAAAGTATTTTCAATTATATCATAAAATAAAAAAAAAGTTTTAATAACTTTGAACTTTCTACCCATTTCCTAATGAATGCTTAGATGTATTAAATTAAAATTCATGCTCAGGTCTATAATACCTTTAAGCTGTAAAAATCAAAGTTGTACGTCAACGCAATCGAAATGAACAGCAATTTAAGCACCATATTTTGAAACACGAGACTACTCGTAAGGAAATCAAAACCTACAAGGTATTTCCCGTGAACTCAGAATCTTGAAATTTGTTACGAAGCAACGTCTTATATCACAAATTAAGGAAAAATTGCGAAAAGTATACATTTTTAATTACGTCGTATAATAAAAATGTTTTTAATAATTTTTAACTTAATACCCTTTTCCTCATGAACTTACAAAATTCGGTTTACTAGTTTATTTTTTAATCAAAATAACAAAACATATTTAATGTATGTTCGCGTGTATGTCCACCATATAAGAAAATGAAAACGTCCCATAAATTTTTCGGAAAAATCGGTTCATTAGTTTGTTTTGTGAAATAAAAATAACAAATTTTTCTACGTATATTCGCGCGTCTCTCCACCGATAAATCCTTTCATGAGCCGATTAAAAAAAATAATCTGATAGAGTATTTTTTCGAAATTTCCCTAAAATAAAAAACCGTTCAGTAGTTAATTTATATTAAATTTAAATAAAAAAAATAGCATTTTTTGCACATGCTCCTTGTTTGGCAGAGAAGGTTATCCAATCATCTACTTCTTTCAGGTAATTTATGGGCCTTCTTTAGATCATTATGATTTTTGTTTGCCAATAGGGTCCAAATGATTGCTAAATAACACAAAGCTTGGTAAATAAAACACAAGGTTCAAAGTTTGGTCGCCGAAACCGCAATAAAGGTGGTCGTACAAAAATTTCTGAAAAGTCCCTTAGAACAAATGATTGAAGCTATAGATAACGTTTTTTCGAACTTCAATGTTCAATATGGTAATTCATACCTTTTTGAGTCACCATTTACAGATCTGGTTCAAATTTAATACTTAATTAGAAGTTTCGAATCTGATTTCTAAAAAGTGATTAAAATTTGCACATAAATAACTTTAACAAACGGACATATGTAAGACTAGTGTATTCCAGTGACGATTCATTAGCAATAAACACGTTTGTACGGAACTCTCGGTGCGCGAGTACGACTTGCACTTGGCCGGTTTCTTTTAAAAAGTCGATTTCTACTAGATGATCCAAAAGTGTATTTCGGTTGTTTTTTATTCAATAATTAAAGTTAATAAATACAAATACATATAATAGTATAGTGATACCGTTATATGAATTTATATTAAGTAACGAAATACAAAACGATTTTTTTGCAAAATAGGTTAAATAATTTTGTTACTGAGACTTACGCGAATATTACTCATTTTAAATAAAACAACTTTACGGATTTCATCGCGGTTTGTTTTTAAATATTATCACCCGACGTCTCACAAAAAAAATAAACCGCGATAAAATCCGTAAAGATGTTTCATTTAAAATAGATTAAATAAATTTCTGTTCTCTGGCAGTCAATGCGTCGCAAAGAAGTTAAAAGAAGGTAATCTAATTAATCAACGAAATAAACGTGAAGCGAATTAATATATACCTCATGCAAATATACATGTATGTAGAGATAAATAGATTGCTGCTTAATCAGGATCATATAATCATTAATCATTAATGATCATAGTGCGCCATCAGAAGCGATCAAGATTGCCTTATCTAAGCGAAGGGATTACCGAAAATGGATATAATTGGTCCATTAACGTGTATTGGTAAATGCCAATATTATTGCAATATTAGTATGAATATTATATGTATAAATTCATTCGAAATCAATTTAAAAATATCTAAATTTCGAAGTTTGTATTTTATTATTGATGAATTTCAAAAGACATTCCCTGCTCGTCTCATTTTTGTTTTGTTTTTAGGCTAGTCTTATGTTAGTCGTGTTATTAGGCTCTGTGTTTGGCTTCGTTTTAATATAAAAAATAACTCTCAGGTCAGTCAATCTGATGATGGGATACTAGAAAAATCGAAAAAAAAGCACTCAAAAATGTATTAATACGGTTATAAAGATTCGTATAATAATAAACCTAAAACTATTAGCTGATAGAAATCAAAATAATATGGCAGATAAATTTTATAACAATGTCTTGTTGATTTATGTTTGAAACCTATACGATTTACGAATTTTAGCCGCAAACTTCGTAAAATTTACATTTCATCTACAGTGTTACACCACGCGGCCACGTTGAATATAAATTTCGCTTATTTTTAATCCAACGCAGTGTTATAAAGCGATTATGTTAACTTAATTAGGGTATCTAAAGGTTAAGGACGTTTGAAAGCATCTAAATTTCAATTTGGCCACTTGTTAATGTTCGTAACGTCAAATGTCATTTTTCAGGGCAAGCTGAAAGCTTGAAAAATTAGGGGTTGAAAATATTAAGCAGATTGCGATTTAGCATTTTTTTTTTAAATTTAGTTTAAAAGTTTCGTCATATTTTACTATTAAGTATTTTTATAAAGTGGCAGGAGATAGTATTATTAGAAGGTTGGCAAAAGTTTTTTGGCTTAAATATGGAAATTCACAACTATAAGTATATCACTTGGAAAGTTTGTTTCCTAAATTGAACACGCTAATCTCATAAACTATTGGCCTGAATTGAAAAATACTTTTAGTGTTGGACAGCCCATTTATTGAGAAAGGTTTAAGGCTAGATATCATAACGCTATGATCAATAGGCATGGGGCATCAATGAAAAAGGCAAAAACGTGAAAAAAATATCCGGATGAACTGCAGGGAGTAAGTTTAGTATGGATTCGAACTATTCTGACTCAAAACGTGGCATGCAGCAACAGCGAAATAAAAAAGTTTCAAGAATTAAACGTATCTTTAGCAAGTATACTTTTTGGGGCCATTTTATTTAATATAAGTAAATATTCGATTTTCATTTGCTATGTATAGATATGTATAAAGGTGGTTTCAATTTGTAATAAATGAATAAGAATTTTAATATTTAATACGTCATCAGTATCAGAGGAATTATTAGTATAGAGTTAGGTAATAAATGTTTTTTTAAATTTCCTCGTTGATGTTATTCCTAGATCTTAACTGAATGGTAACTTCTGCCTTGTAATACCTCTTTGTTTCCTCATCATGTAGTTTGCCGGTCGCCCATCTCACTCATTTCTCGCCATTTCCCTGGACCACAGATGTTCTGATTTGAATCTTGGCAACAACCAAAAAATTATCGGAGTCACAGTTAGCCCCGCGATAGGTTCTGACATGATATTACAATGATATTTGACATTCGGCGTTTACTGCATAATATGAGGTCAATTTGGTTTAATATCTCTCCCTGGGGCCTTCCAAGTACCTTTATGAACTGATTTATAAGAAAATATAGTGCTGCAGATAAAAAGGTAATTAGCTGCTGCAAAGAAACCCAACCTTTTACCATTGTCGTTTGAATATGATGCAATGTGTGCTTATCTGCCGCTTCTCTAAAACAATCTTCTTTAACCATTTAAGCACTTGTATCGCCGAGTATTATCTAGGCGTCATGCTTGGGAACCTTTTCGCAGGCACTTTGTAGATCTTGATAAAACTGCTCCTTAATCTCTTCAGCTGAGTCTTCAGTCGGAGCGTAACAGCACGTGGTTATATCGATGTCCTTTAACTCTTATGCTGCACAATCTGTTACAAATAGTTTTGAAACCCAAGATATTATTTTTAAGCTTTCGACTGTTCATAAAACCTGTTTCATAACGGCCTTGCGATATAGCGCCACTATAATACATCGTGAAGTCTTGCTTGGCAATTTCCCTAGATCGGCTCTATTTCACCTCCTGATGTGCAATTAGGTCCAATTTATATTTTATAAGTACTGCTCCAATCTCCATCATTTTTCCAATCTGCAGCATTGCTTGTTCCAGGTACCAATTCAAGTGCAAAATTGATTACCCTTTTTACGTTGCCGAAGTCGTTGTTTTAAAAGTGGTCGGGTTTCTTTTTCTGTAGAAACTTTCGTATCTAGGCTTTTTATCATAACGGGGATTAGCCCTGCGATGAACCCTCCGCATTTTATCCAGACTTGGGACCGGCAATGTATTTATTTGGTTTTCCTCATACATTGGTAGAGTTAAAAGAGTTTTAAAAGCTGCCAAATAAACGTTAGGGGAAAAGCAGCGCAAGCGATATATAGAATGGTTTGATGAAAAATGTCAAACAGCCCTGCAACGTAAAAGCGAGATAAGACTATCGTTACTCCAAAATTACTCGATTCTTAACAGAGAGCGGTATACTGAGGAAAACGAAGAGTCAGTAAACTTCTCAAGCGAAAGAAAAAGAATGACTATCTAAGGCAAATAAAAGAGATAGAAACAGATAAAAATAGAGGTCATATGCGCCCTTTCTATAAACGCATTAAAAGCGTGCGTAGAGGCTATCAGCCTAGAATTAATATGTCGCAAAAAGGAGGGTAACGTCATCGTGGATATATCGTTAATATTAAACAGATGGCGTGAACATTTCAGCGAACTTCTTAACATTGACAATGATTCAGTTGAAACGATTACTTTCAACGATGACGTCGAATTTGCCCTAAAACATCTTCAAAATAATAAAGCATCTGGTCCCGATTCCATCACTAAAAAGCGCCGGCCCTAAGTTATTGTACCGCTTATATGAACTTGTTGGTCAAATATGGATTGACGAAAAAATACCGCAAGAATGGTACCTAGGTACAATATTTACTATACACAAGAAGGGCAAAGAAACTATTTGTGATAATTACCGAGGAATCTCTGTACTGTCTTTTGCTTACAAGGTATTTTCCGGCATAGTGGATCGAAAATTGAGAAAATACGTTGAATAAATACTAGACGAGTGTCAGTGAGGCTTTAGGCCCAATAGATCCTTTTAAAAGGCGTATGAATATGATTTAAATCTTCATCATATGTTCATAGATTTCCAACAAGCTTTCGACAATGTAAACAGAAACAGGATCCTCGAGGCAATGTTGTTGCTAGGAGCACCTAGTAAATTGGTGCGCTTGGTGAAAACATCAATGGCACACTCTAAACCCGTTGTTGCTATTCAAGGAGAGAGATCAGAACCATTCGCTCAGGAGTCAGGCAAGAGGACGCTACATCAGTGATAGTACTCAATCTTACACTGGAAGCAGCTATACAAAAAGTTGGTATAAATGGTTTAATTGACTATAACAACAGTCAGTTAGCAGCCTATCCGGACGATATTGTTATATCGAGCTGGTCCAAACAGCATGATCCGCGTCCCTACAAGCAGAGGCAGCAAAATATGGCTTGATAATTAACATAGGCAAAACTAAATAGCTTCAAAGCTCACGTCAATCTCAGCAAGTACAAAAAGTCAGTATTGGGAGAAATAGGGTTGATCGAGTAAGCTGCTTCAAATAATTGGGTTCCGTACTATCTAGTCAAAACAGTATAGAAATTGAAATAAATACCAGAATCATGACCGGTAATAAGTGTTTTTATGCTGTCAAACATTTTCTCTGCTCAAAACACCTTAACAGACAATCCAAAATGTCCATCTACAAGGTATTCGTCCAGCAGTCATCTATGGATGTGAGACTTAGGCTCTTACGATAAGAGATCAGCAAAAACTGGCCGTGTTCGAAAGAAAAGTGCTAAGAAGAAATTTTGGTGCTGTCAGGAATGAAAGCGGTGAGTTCGGTACTCACCGCAAAGATTGAATCTCGAGCTTCATTTGCTTACACATCAAGAGACCATAGTGATATTCATCAAATCACAACGACTCAAATGGATCGGGCATGTTAAGAGTCTGAATGACAATAGGGCGCCCAAAGTAATTACGAACTGGAAACTGCATCAGAAGAGACCACGAAGTAGACCTAAAAAGAGATGGGCAGAATGCATTGAAGAAGATCTTAGGGTGATAGGAAAGTTTACTAACTGGAAGAGGAAGATCAAGGATCGGAGCGAGTGACAATCGATTGTAGAAGTGGCCAAGACCCACAAAGGGTTGTAGCGCCGAAGAAGTTATAAATATCTTATTCTCCTCTTAATATTTCCAGCTCCTTCTATTTAACAAGTCTACAATCTATTATAGTCAGAAGATTCACAACACTGGAAACCACTATTTACTTTAAATATTGGATACGATAGAATATTTGTATTTTTCTTAAAAACAAAAGTATTTTTATTCATAAATTATAAATTCCAAGATGTATAACAATATTGTAGAGTTCTTAAAAGCTCTTTGACAGCAATGAAAGTAAGTACTCTACTCTCCACGAACCTACATTCGCTATGTCATACTCATTCAGCATCTTATGCTTGCAAGATTTTGCAAGCATAAGATGCTGAATGATTTGTTCTTTTAATACTAAACGAACAAATAATTATTGATAAAGAGGAAAGG
Source organism: Graphium colonna (assembly GCA_025505425.1). Lineage (NCBI taxonomy): Eukaryota > Metazoa > Arthropoda > Insecta > Lepidoptera > Papilionidae > Graphium > Graphium colonna. The sequence goes on along the minus strand of JAOCPS010250852.1, from coordinate 2,430 downwards.
AAAACAATTTTAGGTTATAACAATTTTACATTAAATATTATATCATATGAATTTTACTGAGTCCATTTATTAAAAATTAAAAATAAATTATATAAGTATTTTTAACATATTTGTGTCTTATTTTTAATATAAAATAAGTTATAAGCAGGCGATTTAGCCTGGAAGCCTGGAAAATTTGATATAACTAAATTATTATTTAGGATTTGTCGGTAAATATTAAGGATATGGAGGGAAAATAAGCAAGTTTTTACGCTATTCTTCTTCCTGTGTCCTATTTTTATAAAAGCTATGAACGGTCATTCAGCATGCCCAAAAGTCATGCATATTTTATTTTATATAGAATTTGTACAGGGCGGTGGTACTTCCTTGGGCGAACGTGACCGTAGACGTGCAGCAAATGCTGTAAAATATGTAATGCTCTACCACCTTAAAATACTAATCGTCATAATATTAAAAAGTAAAAAAACGTAGGAGCGTGAAATTTTGGACTGTTAAAATTTCTGTAGAGAAGCAGTGAAGAATAATATTTTAAATTTTACAAATATCGTACATAAAATTAATAAAAAAGTCATTATATGCACTACGTGCCGTGTATACTCATGACCTTGACATGACACGTAAACATACCAAAATGAAAGGATTTGTTCTTTATTGCGTGAATTGAAAATATTCACATTTATTAACTTTACATAAAGGGTAGAATTTCGACTATTGCAGGACCTCAGGTATTAATTAAGATTGGTCAAGCTGTTATAATGGGTCGCTGTCGGTAGAGTTACTCCATTCATTACATAATTAGATTCAAAAAGGTACTGCCACCACTCACAAACAAACATTCTTTTCCCACTCCTTTCCCCTCTAAATCCTTAATTCCAATACCCAATCGCATCCAATAACCCCTTTCTATCCAATTTCCTAGATTGACAACGCACTCACAAGTCTCCGGATGCGACTTCTCCTCTGAACACGACTATAAGGAGATTCAGAAACAAACAAAAAAATAACGATTTCTTATCTAAGATTTTGTCTAAAATTACAGTCGAACCAAAAACACATGTTATGTACCTATGTATGTTAGTATTTATGTAATCGTTTAATTTTCCACGATAACTGCCGAATCAACATTTCAATCCGACTAATATTTTGAATACTTTTGGTAGAATTTTCAAATTTGTTGGACATGACAATCGGTGCAATAATTCCTTAAATATTTTTATAGATGTGAAACAATTTCATAACTTTTAAGTGACCTACTTAGCTATAGAAATTATATGTTACGATGTTTATCTGATATCAATTCCTGATATTTTTGAGGTGTCTACCAACACAACATCTTTTATAAAGCTCTTGCTGCTGTACTCGCCTGGCATTCCTATTCTCTTCGTTTCCCAATCTATTCCCAACCAAATCCTTATTATGGTTCTGTACTGCCCTATCCAACAAACCTCGTTTATCCAAACTCCCAAGCTGGCAACGCACACACAACTCTTTGGATGCTGTGCGTCAACGAGCGATGATATCACTCAAAATGAAATGCTATTATATTCAATTTATAAAGCGCATCTTATATTATAAACTAGAAGAGTTCAAGTGTAAACATGGCCGACAGCTTCTTCGTTATAGTGCACAGCAAAAGCGCTTCAAAAATCGGCTATATTAGCCATCCCCGGTCGCAAAGCGCAGAACCAACTAGGAATTGAAGCGCCATGGCCAAAATCGGTCGAAAGGATCATCAAGATGGGATATTTTATATCTCGATTAATGTTCTCAAAATATTTATGCAAATTTTTGCGAGTTTGTTGGTATAAAGTGCTGCTCCCGCAACGCCCGTCACAGATGACATTATAATAATGGAATGGTGTCAAAATTGAAGCAATAACCAGCGTTTACTCCAACGTTCACAGTCACATTATTCCATAAATTAATAAAATTAGTGACGCGTTTTATAAAAAGAAAAACCATTTTTAACGAAACAGCTGTGAAAACAAATTTATTTTCGCCCCCAAACTCGCTGTCACTTGACCCTGTCGTAGTTTTACTCGCGCGGGGCCTCAAAAAATCCAGCACGACCCATTTCCCAAAGTTACCGCCAACTTACCCCCGCTATTGCCAATGCAAATGGAGCCTTATGTTGTAGCGTTTTCGATAAAATTTTGCGTTTAAGCAGACGTTACGTCACAGAAAGTGGAAATTTCGCACTCTGCGGCTCGCTTGGGTGACTGGGGACAATGTAGTCAGGCGTTCTGTACGCGACGTCTGCTCGTTGAACGAAACATAATTTTGATGTTTGGTTTTTTATTGCATAAACCCATTTAATACTATTGCAAAGAATATCTGAGAAGATTCAAAGATTGCCGTTTGAAATATAGGCTTGATATTGCTGTACTAAAATAAAATAAATACTTCAGATTAGACTACTACTTAAAGGAC